>CAUYPK010154952.1:0-40631 GCA_963574355.1 Loris lydekkerianus | reverse complement strand
GAGGGTTTGTACCTGGTCCAGACACCTGGCTTTAGTAAACCATTTAAGTAATTTCACAAGTTTTGCTAAGGGGAGGTTAGAAGACAGAAAGGTCCAGAGCTAAAGAATGTTTCTCTTTTTTGCTTATGTGCAAAATTCCTGACACATGTCAGGGAGGAGAGGGCATTTGGGGTGGGGTTGAGGGTAAGAGTGTCAGGTCCACCTGTATTAAGAATGTGTACTGGTTCCAAGTTGAGCTGTTGATGAAGTGATCACGAGCACAAATCAGTTTTATACAGTTTATCACATAACTGATAAGAAGGAATAGTAAGGAAGGGAGCTCCACAAAGTGAAAATCTGTCCCAGAGAGAGAGGAAAGGTCAATCTCCAGGAGTGGAGAGAGAGGAGACTCTGTCTTTAAGAAAAAACAAAACACACACACATACACACACACAAAAAAACTAATAGTTTGTGCTTGTTATTTCTACTGAGAAACAGTGCCTCAACATTTGGATCCATCTTTATAAGGTAAAGGAAGAAGCAGCAGAGAGCTTGCAAGGGAAATTTGGAGCAATATGTTCTGATCTTTTTGTTTTAATGAAAGGATATAAAAATCAAAAAAAGGAAGAATTTGTGAACAGATACAAAGTTGCCTACCATATTGCTCTATCTATCTATCCATCTATCTATCTATCTATCTGATCTGCCCATCACTTTCCTACCGAGCTAAGGGTTTGTATCCCGAGAGTCCCTCTCATGACCACTGGATACACAAACATAGTGTGTGGGTGCTCATAGAAAGAGTGGGTCATTAGGGGAAGAAAAAGAAGTAAAACTCATGAATTCCATGGCCAAGAGAAAAAACAAAGTACTCTTTAGCTTTAATTTATAAATATCTTTATACCTATAGCATCTAGATTGAACATATTTATTCTTTTATAGTAAAAAAAAGAAAGATGATGGAAATTGTGACTGGATCACTTTCACTGTTTGGGGGGTGTGCACTGTGCGAGTGTGTGAGTGAATGCACACATCGTTATGGCTGTAAGAGGGAGGGGCTTCTCAGTGAAAGCTGCTAAAAAGGAGAACAAGGTGGGCCTGACCAAGCTCATTTGTTTTCTTCTTTAAGATTTCTTTTGTAACCATGAAAAGAATTGCAGGGTAAAAGGATATAGAAAACATAGATAAACTGGTGTTAAAGAGCATAAAATAACTAATATTGTTTTACCACAAATTCTGTAACTCACTAGCAAAATGGTAGATTAACATGTCAGTTTCAATATGATTGGTTTTCAATGTAATATTTTTTAATCCAACTAGTGACTATTCCCATCTTCATGCTTGTTGTCCATGAAAAACAAAAATTGTTCTTTTATTTACTCCTTCTCCCCCAAAGGACTAATTACTGTATTTTGCCTTAAAAAGTTTTAATTACATGAAGTGTCAACATCTGCCACTAAACTGCCATAATTACATTGCTGTGAAAACAATGAATTTAATCAATTGTCCCTTCTTGAAAATTGCCTCTTAAAAATCTTGTTTAAAAGGAGTCTTTGTAAACATGTGTCCCTTAGCCAGGATCATCAAAGTCATTTTGGGTCCCTGATTCAGATTTTCTGGTGAGGACTTTGGAACTCGCCCTTTCAACACATTTCTAAGCGATTCTTGTCCTCAACTGAGTTTGAGAAACACAAAGGGCTATTTGTAGAACCAGGTACAAAGATTGTAAAAAGTATTGCAGCAATCCTGAGGACAAATTTTATCCAGCAGCACTTAAGAGACAACATCGTTGCTTATAAAAACAGGAGCATGTGGACATATTTTTGCGACAATACACATCAGAAATAAGCAAAAATCCAACGTGAGTAGCCATGCCGGCAATTAACGAGTAAACAGGTTGCATGTCAACAGGCAAATAGTTAAATTATTTGTTTCCTAGAGGCATGTAATGAGATTGTTATCACATTCCCATGAGAGGGACAAATAGATATTAAAAAGGTCCTTCCAATACCTGTATTGGCTAAGGCCAACAGCTAATTCAATAGATTCGATCAAAATCACTCCTTCTTTCATCACCCCTGATTTATGACTTTGGCTGCAGTTAGTCATCACTCATTGCAGTTTGCTCTCCGGTGCTCATAAATTATGCCTCATAAATAAAAAGATACAATCAAGGAAATCATATCAATTCATCTACAACCCGGGAGTATATTTTCCCATGATGCTTACGCTAATGCCTTCGTACAGGGAAGCTTGTCATAGATTTTGAATGTGTTCATATAGCAATATGCCAAGATAAGCTTTGCCAGAACTGTGGTTAAAGAGACTCGTGGTTAAAGAGACTCGTGGCTAAAACGAGAAGGCAGTACATTTGAAATTACATGATAATAAGATTATTTTATTTCACAAGCAGCCCTACGGGCTCTGGTCATAAAGGAATAACTTGCAAAAAAGCTCTGTGCAGTTATCTACTTAACTATCTACCCATCTGATTTTCTTTCATCATCAAATGAATGTTTTTCTGCATTGGTACTTTGCTGGATGCATTACGGTCACAGTGCCTGGGTCCTTTCATCTACAACACTTTGGATCAGGCAAGATGTAACATGATTTTAATTGAATTCTAGGACCCAGGGGAAGAAGGGTACAGTAGGACGTTGTCTTCCCTTCGACTGGCACTTTTGAAATTCAGAGATGTGAAGCTATTGAAGAAATTACAAGGCATTTCCTTTGCTACAAAAGGGTGTCTTCTGTCACTGTTGCTTAGCACACTGCCTTGCCCCGTAAATATGAAGTCACCCCGTAAATATGAAGATGGCTCTCTTCTGACATCTGAGAAGGGAAAGGTGGCCTAAATGTTAGTGGCAAATACTAAAATTGCCTCAATTCACTTTTAATAATAGTCATACTAATAAACATTCGGAGTCAATCACTTGTTTCTTTTTATCATTTACTTCTGCCGAATCTGAGAGGAAATGGAGCCCAGCTCCCTCTGGCTTTCTTGGAGGCCACAGAAAAATAGTCATTAGGTTTATTGAGCACTTCTACTTTTGTGAGTAGATTATAAGAACTAATTTATTTCATCCTGCAGACAATGCTATATGGTTGGTGTCATTATCCCCACTTTACCCGTGAGGAATCTGCAGAATGGAGAAGTTTATGCAACTTGGTTAAGCTGGAAGGCCTATCTTCCAATACCGATATGTGATATAAAAGTTCCAACCATTTGTACCTTTCTATATAAGACCATTGATGAAAGGTCTAGACACTCCCAGAGCTTGAGTTGCTGCCGTGGGCCTTCGTAGAGCCCTTCCTGGACTGGCTTTACCTGTGGAGAGCAGCCCCAAAGTGAGAAGGTGGAGATGATGACAGATGTGGTGACATTCTCTCCTGCTGCCATGATGACAGATGTGGTGGCATTCTCTCCTGCTGCATTGCCATACTTTGAGCAATATTGCATATTACACAGAGGCAAGTACTACTCACATACTTTCCATGCTGTTCAAACCATTTTGTGCTAAAATTCCATTTTGCTCAATAACACGGCTGTACCTGAGTTTACAAGTATATGGCAAATAAATCTTTCTCCACAACAAGTTGCAGGAGGAAACCAAGGTCACAATCACCAATTATGATTAACACTTCTAGGAATGATAATAAACTAAGAATGATGATCATCCAAAAATTCAACAGATACTGATTTACTTGTAGGTGCCATACACTGGAGTTTTTTTTTTTTTTTTTTTTTTTTTTTTTTTTTTTTGAGATGGGTCTTGCTCTGTTGCCTGGGCTAGAGTGCAGTGGTGTGATCCAGAGATCTTCCTACCTCAGCCTCCTGTCTAGGGAGGATGACAGGTGCATGCCACCATGCCGGCTAACTTGCCACATCATTCAGGTTCCTGACTATGCAGAAGAAATAACAGGACCTCCCAGGACCATTCTGAGGATTCTGTGAAATTATGTTTCTATGAATTTCTGTGGGATGGGGTGACAGATAAATACATTATAACATACATATATTTAATAATTATTTCATCAAGGATTTAAAGCTCCAGAACTATATACAAATGCAATTTGGAGGCAACCATGGGGTAGAATTCAAGAATCTAGTCTTTGGAATCTCTATCCCAAGGTTCACATTTGAGTGCTTCAACTCTGCGTTCTTGGGCACGTTACCTAATTTTACAATGTTTCAGTTTTCTTACTTATAAAATGGTGTTAGTAATAACATTTATGTCAAAGAATTATGAGATTTAGTTATTATGTATAAATTTCTTATAAGAGCATATTCCTTAGCACACAGAAAGCTCCAAATAAGTCATTGTGATTATTGTTATATTATTAGTGTGAAAATACAGGAGAGTGACTTGACAGTTTGGGTGAGCTAGTGGGGCGAGATAGCAATTCTGTGACTCACTTCTGTGTTCCTGTTGTTAAAGACCAATCAAAGATTCAAAAACCTTCTACACTCATCATTCTGATATTAGTGCACATCTTTCTCTGTACCTTTCTACCAGATATTTCTTTACAGCAGTGGTTTTTCTGCCTTTTTTTGCCTCATGGCACACTTGAACCTATAGTTAAACTTCCATGCCACACTTAGATTATGTTGATCAAAAAAAGAGTAAAAAAAAAAAAAAAAAAAAAATACACTTACTGTGCTTTGAATTTCTTTCAAAAATAATTTAATTAATGACCTTGAAAAATTTTCACGGCACACCACTTGAAAATCACTGTTCTAGAACTTTCAGGGTTAGATTAAATAAAAAAGCCTCTCTTTTCGGAAATATTGCTCCTACATTGGAATTTGTTCAATGGATGGCATTCTCTATTTTGCCTTATTATTAATTAAAATTCCTCATAAAAGCTACCCAAGTATGAGCAAAAGAAAATGGATTCTTCAAAGAAAAGGGACTTTATTTCTGGCCAATACAAACATGTCTATAGGCATCAAGGAGAGAACTTACGGTTTTCTAGATGCTTATAGGCATCTTCGTAATGATCACATCCATCAGCAGATAAATAAATCAATTCATTAGTGAGAGAAGTTTCAACCATCGTCTTAAAAAATTTCAATTGAAGACATCTGATTTACCTAATGTGTTAACGTTTTGGTTTCCGCCTGTAGATTTGATTGCTTCATATATCCCAAGACATTTACTTAGAATTTAATGGTAATGTACCATTGGTTCAAGTACTTAAGTGCAATCCTACTTAAGTCTTTGGATTTACTTAGGCTTTATCAGTAATGGTAGCTGATCCTCGAGGCTAGGAAGGATTCTGCTGGGGAAGGCGATATCCCATATTGGATGAGAAGTAGCACCAGTGTGAGGTTTGGGGGAACTGGTGGCGTTTCTCCAGATCTGTTCTCTGCCTGTCTCCGGCCAGCTTTGTAACCCAAGAGGCTGACATCTGTAGGTCGCCTCCCCTGGTATTTCTTCTCCATCAGCTTGTTTCCAGTTGGGCTTGACCAAAGAGAGGACAGAGGTCAGGCTCTTCCTTCCTCCTGCTCCCTGGCCTTGGTGCCCCAGTTCAACCCGGCTCATCCCTTCTCTATGCTCCGGCTTCTTGTCCCTGCAGCCCTAGAAGGTAGTAGCTTTCTCTAGCTATTGCTACTCCCTGGACTCTTTCGCATCCCTTATTGATTCTCTTAATTTTGCCCACACCTCCCCCAGATAGGATCCTCATTAAATTCTTTTCAAATATCCTTTTTCTGAGTGTGCCACCTGTTTCTTGCTGAAATGCTGAATAAGACGGGGAGAACATTTTGAGTAGTACACAGGTTCCCGTAACGGTGGGTGAGCTGAGAGAGACGTTTGATCACAAGGATGGAGATTTGGAAGAGCCATTTTGTGTGTGGGAGACTGAAGAAATGGAGAAATAGTGCCTCCTCACGTCTTTATGAAAAGATTTTAGTCAAGTAGCTGTTTAAGGTCAAGGTGCTGCCTGTGCTGCCCAAAACCTTCTGGCCGGGGTGTAGAGTGGCCATGAGAAGCTGGTGTATAGATAATGCTGTCCGCTAAGTGAAGATAAGGAGACGCCTTCTTCCTCCCTGGGTCTATTTTGCTATCACTCAGATCTAGTAAACATCTATTTCATAGCTTTATTTTTATGGGCACATTATTCATGGATGTTTCTTTGTCTTATCAAGTGCACTTTAAGTTTCAGCAGGGTAAAGTCCCTGGTTTTAAGCCTCCTGCCTCAATCTAGTAACTTGGTATACATTTTGAACATGGCAGTTGTTTAATAATGATGGGTTATTAAATATTCAACTTATAGGATAAATGAAACTAAGTAAAATATGTCGCATCCTTTCCTGGATGTTTTTAGAAGACTTAAGTTTCAGGTGAGGTTGGGGAGCCTTCGTCTTCACGGCCCTGTCACTGAACAGGAGCTGTTTAGGAAAGACCACAAGGGCAAGTTGGAATTATGCATCATCTACTTTCAGGTGGAAAAAAATACTGTTGTGTTTAGATTTTATTTCCAGCAAACAAGCCTCTAACATGGAGACAGAAGGATCAATATCAGCTTAAGTGAAATATAAATCTGGGTTACATCTGCATGAGGGTGAGAACCAATCCACCTTTACATGACTAAAGGCAATTACGAAGATTACCAACAATAGGAGCTTAAGAACAGAGCCCTAAGGGACGCCAGGGTAGATGGAATAACAACAACAAAAGAACTAGAGCATGCTCCTGAAGGTGCTCACACGTATGGGTAGAAATGAACTCCCATGGGAACGAAAGGCCTGATGCCTTGATTCAGCACCTGGCCTCGCGGCAGATTTCAGTTTTCTATTCGTGGAAATGTCCCAGTGGCCTTCAGTCTAAGCTGTGCACTCAGGCCCTAAAGTTTTAGAACAAATACACGGCCCGAGTCTAACAATATCGATAAATCATTTAAAACCCTGAGCTGTGGGAGCTGGGGGTGGAGGGAAGCTTAGTTCTTGTGGGAGAAACTAACCAAACAAAAGCCTCCATGCTGGTCAGAAATACGTTAGTGAGATTAATACCTAATTAAATTCAAGTCCAAAACCAAACAGAAAACATGCTCAGTGTGTTTTCTCTAAATGTGATGGAGAAAATGCACAGGGTAAGGGTGACAGCAACAGAAAATAGCAAGAGGAAGCAGGTAGCTAGTCACAGAAAAGTCGAATCAGACATATCAGAGTTGGGAGGAGTTGTAGTCCTGGGTATGTGGGCAAACTATTCTTTTCCTGGGAAGAGAGATGGTAAGGACATGGAAGGCTGCACTGCCTACTGAAAGGGGTATCCCATCTTCAGAGCCAATTGTGCTCCTGATTAGAGACTTTTACATTCTAAACATTTTATTAATGACTCGTTGATGTTGACAAAAGAATTCTCTTAACTTGGCTCTTTTCTGGCTTGGGAGAAAGTACCTCCTCTTTTAACTAGTGGGGGGCTGGAGAATAGAGCAGGGACTGACTGTGTAGCAGATATCCTGCTAAACACACAAGAGTTCTTAGTTCTAATAACTCATCCATTTTTTTTTTTTTGGAGAAAAGTGAGGCTATGAGAAATTAAGTGCCTTGCACAAACTATGTGATCATAACTCAGTTTCTCCATCTGGACAGCAGGATGGCTGTGAGCATACAATGTGACAAGGCATGGGGACTGTACATATTGTATAGATAGGTATAGGAGACGTGTTCATATGGCTGGCACGTGTGGTGTACAGGGCAGTTCTTATTTCTGGATGAAAGAAATTCCACCCCCCAGCCACTGGCATATCCCACACAACCCTGACTGTAGGAAGTAGGCCTGGTGACCAGGCCTTCTCAACCAGAGTCCCCTATTTTCTTGGCTCACAGGAAGGCATGTGGCACAACAGGGCTAACTTCTGAATATTGGTAGAGAATAGTTCTCTTTCTGCTCTAAGGTGTGGGGCAAAAATAATAGTACTGTTACTACTAAATTGCTTAAGTGGCTTCTGTGGATGAGGCATTCTCCTAAACACATTCACATTTTTAAATTTTTATTTTATTTTATTATTTTTGTATTGTTTCAGATTCATTGAGGGTACAAAGAATTCGGGTACACTGATTGCATTTGTTAATACAGCTCCTCTTATAGTTGTCTCCTGTCCCCAGAGGTGTGCCCTACACCATATCCCAGCCCCTCCCCCCTCCCCTCTCCTCACTTGCTCATTTCTCAGCCTCCCCCTTGTATTAACTCATCTCCTGCCTTCATACTAGAATTGAGTACATTGCATTTTCTTGCTTCTCCATTCTTGTGATGCTTTACTAAGACGAATGTGTTTCAACTCCATTCAGGATAATACAAAAGATGTAAAGTCTCCATCTTTTTTAGTGGCTGAATAGTATTCCATGGTGTACATATGCCACAGCTTGTTAATCCATTCCTGGGTTGGTGGGCATTGAGGCTGTTGTCACATTTCAGTGAATGTAAATTGAGCTGCGATAAACACTCTAGTGCAAATGTCCTTATGATAAAAGAATTATATTCTTCTGGGTAGATGCCCAGTAATGGGATTGCAGGATCAAATTAGAAGTCTAGTTTGAGTTCTTTGAGGTTTCTCCATACTCCTTCCAAAAAGATTGTATTAGTTTGCAGTCCCACCAGCAGTGTAAAAGTGTTCCCTTCTCTCCACATCCACACCAGCATCTGTAGCTTTGAGACTTTGTGATGTGGGTCATTCTCGCTGGGGTAGGATAATATCTCAGGGTGGTTTTGATTTGCATTTCTCTGATAAGCATTTTCTCATATATTTGTTAGCCATTCTTCTGCCTTCTTTAGAGAAGGTTCTATTCATGTCTCTTGCTCAGTGACATATGGGATTGCTGGGTCTTTTTTTGTTGATTAATTTGAGTTCTCTATAGATCCTAGTTATCAAGTTTTTGTCCAGTTCATAATATGCGAATATTTTTTTTCCAAAGGTTGTCTGTTTGCTTTTGGTTATTGGTTCCTTAGCTGTACAGAAGTTTTTCAGTTTAATTAAGTTCCATTTGTTTTTTTGTTACTGTTGCAATTGTGACAGAGGTCTTCTTCATAAAATCTTTCCCCAGGCTGATATCTTTAAGTGTTTTCTCTACATTTTCTTCAAGGATTTTGATTGTTTTATGCCTTAGATTTAAATCTTTTATCCATCTTCAATAAATTTTTGTAAGTGGTGAGAGGTGCGAGTCCAGTTTCAGCCTTTTGCATGTGGTTATCCAGTCTCCCAGCACCATTTATTGAATGAGGGATTCTTTCCCCCAGTGTATGTTCTTGTTTGATTGATCAAAGATCAGGTGGCTGCAAGAGGTTAGTTCCATCTCATAGTTTGCTATTTGGTTCCAAATGTCAATGTCTCTATTTTTGTGTCCAAACTATGCTGTTTTGATCACTATGGCCTTGCAGTATAGCTGAAAGTCTGGAGGGAAAAAAAGGCATCCAAATGAGAGCAGAGGAGGTCAAACTCGCACTCTTTGCTGACAATATGATCTTATACCTAGAGAACCCCAAAGACTCAACCACAAGACTCCTGGAAGTGATCAAAAAATACAGCAATGTCTCAGGATATAAAATCAATGTCCACAAATCAGTAGCCTTTGTATATGCCCAGTAATAACCAACCTGAGACGCTAATCAAGGATACAATTCTCTTCACAGTAGGTTCAAAGAAAATGAAATCCCTAGGAATATACCTAACAAAAGAGGGGAAGGACCTCTATAAAGAAAACTATGAAACCCTAAGAAAAGAAATAGCAGAAGATATTCACAAATGGAAGAACATACCATGCTCATGGCTGGGAAGAATCAACATTGTGAAAATGTCTATACTACCCAAAGCAATCTACAGATTCCTTGCAATCCCCATTAACATACTGTCATCATCCTTTCCAGATTTGGAAAAAATAATTCTTCATTTTGTATGGAACCAAAAGAACCATCCTGTAGCCAAAGCAATTCTTAGTAATAAAAGCACATTCACATTTTAGCTCATTTAGCCTCAAGGCCAGCCTGTGAATTCAGTGCTATACTTATCCACATTTTAAAGGCAAGAAAATTGAGGCACCAAAAAGGTTTGAATCTGGGAATGCCAGAAGCAACATTCTTTGATGTCTGGACAGTCTTTGCAGAATGAAGCTAAACAGAGATGCTCATATGAGGGAGGAAGGGAAAGAAGGATGAATTCATAGCATTGAGTCCTGTGTCCCAGGTTTCCAGGGCTGGGTATTCATATCTTTTCCTTGATTTCAATGAATTTGTCAGTCCCTGTCCCAGATAGGTGAGCAGGAAAAGCTTCTGTTTAACTTACTTTATATTGGCTTTCTATTACTTGCAGTGAAATAGTCATGTTATCTTGTTGATGGTGTGAGTTTTCTCAAAAACATAAATGGGACTCCTATGTAGTAAATTTAATAAATTAAATTTACTATTTGTGTACATTTACAGTTTATATTTATAACTTTTTTTACTTAATAGCAAATAAATAAGTTTCAATAAGAGATGCCACGATATATATATTTTAGTGATGATAACCATACAACCATTTATTATCTGAAACGGATTTCATACGCTCACTTGCACCAACATAACTTCAAGCTAAATACTATTAGAAAAGCAAATAGCTTTGGGTCAGAAGTAATTAACTCAGGTTTTACAAACATAGATTATAAAGGCCAATTGAGAGAAGGTAAAGTTGGATTTACATTTCTAAAAATAGTGTGGTTGTAGCTTAGCCCTACTCTGCCCACAGAATTTATGTAGAACTCAGGAAACTTCTCTTTTTAGATGAGTGCTATGAACTGACCATGTCCTCCCCACAAGTTCATATGCTGAAGCCTAATCTTAATGTCCTGGTAATTTGGAGATGGGGACTTTGGGAGAAAATAAGACAGGATAGGGTGGAGCCCTCATGAACGGGATTAATGCCCTTATAAAGGAGAAAGAGCCTAGAGGGCGCTAGGATACCTCTCCCTCTCCCTGCCCTGATGATAAAAGGAGGTTATCTGCAAACCAGGAAGAGGGCCGTCACCAGACACCAAATCTGCAGCTGCCTTGACCTCGGCCTTTCTAGCTTTCAGAACTATGAGAAATTACTATGTTCGTTGTGTAAGCCACCCAGTGCATGATATTCTGTTATAACAGCCCAAACTAAGACAATGAGGATCTGGCCAAAGGAGTGAATGTGCTCAAGGACCGGAGGCAGTGACAGAAGAACTAGAAGCTGCTGGCTCTTCTCCTGCCCCCTCCATCTCCCCAGCTACAATCCTCTGGGGGGAACTTGGCACAGTGCAGACCTGGAGTAGGGCAGAACACCACAGTACGCTCCTGAAGTCTCCAGGCAGCTGCCCTTGGCAGGAACAGTGAGATCCCTTCTAGGTCTCCTTCATAACCATCCCTCCATTTTCTTGCTCAGGGGCAGTGCTGGTCTGTTAGGAAGCTGCAAATTGTCATTCTGCGTGAGCTCCCATAGGACAAGCCCTAAGACCAGACCCCCCACACCGGTGAGTCACAGGGTTCCCTCTATGGTTGACCTGCTGCTTCTCAGTCATCCAGTCACGAGGCACCAGAAGCCTTCAGAGACCCTGAGTGTGTGTGGGTGTGGATTGCAAAAATCCGCCAAAGTGGGGAAGTTTCGGGAAAACTAATTAAGTCACTGACAGCATGATTCAGTGAAAGAGGGAGCTGCGGCTGGCCCTAGCAAATCCGTGGTGAGTCATTGCCTTAAGCGAGAGTATGAATATGAAGGCACAATTACTGAGAGCTGCTCATTAACCCCTGCTCACTCCCAGAAGGTAAAAACCGAACTGTCTTATGGAGCAGACTCACACCCAGGTCCCTCTCCAAGCCTGTGGGAAGACGACTGTCTTAATTTGCTTGTTGAACAATTAAGAACTTCCCCACAAAGAATTTGGAGGTTTATACTGTATACATTAGTATAGTTCAACTCTAAAAGGTTTGAAGGTAGGACTCAATATTGCCTGTGCAAAAATCATATTGGATTTGTAAATATTCTGTAGCACAGCAAGCCTGTAGTCTCCACTTAAGTAAAAGGTCTGTGCACTGGAAGAATTTCATTTCGTATAGAGGCATCTCATTTACATATGAAACACACATTTGCAGAGTTGCTTGAGAATTGAGAAGTAAGTTTTGGCAAACGAAATTGTATTTGAAATTCACAAAAAATGTCTGTCTTCTGATGGGACTCTGCACTGACTCATTCTGCTGCCAGTTCATTCTTCCCAAATGTAAACTTTCTTGATTCATATTCCAGATTTTACTGGTTTTAGTAAAGCTAATCCTTTAGAGTTTGATCCTACAGAATTCCATAATTTTGGAAGTTGCGCTGAAATGACTCAAACTAGAAAATTCTCCTATTTTAAATAATACTGAATGTTACTTTTACCACCCAAGACCAGGCCTCCCAAGTTAAAAAACAAAAGAAAATAATTCAGCAGCAATAGTAAAATCTACCAGGGAGTAAAACAAATTATTTGGATGAGACATAAATTTCCCAAATAATATATTCTATCCTCCTGTGTAGCTTTATACCAAAACAATAGGGCTCTTCTTTAGCCATGACTAGACCAAGGTCAATAGACTAGTGAGCCATCAGTTATCACCATGTAAACTAGGCACTTCTGAGGAGCTCAGAACAGTAAATCCCAATTCTGCTGCACATCAGAATCAACTGATTTGAACTGCAAATGTCCAAATCCACCTCAGAGTCAGAAACGATAGGGGGAATGAAGCCTGGACATTGGCACCCAGAATATTGCTCAAGTTCCCAGGAGATTCTGATGTATAGTCAAAACCAAGAACCTCTGCATTAGATCACCCCTAGAAAATGGGGCTTACGTAGCATAGCAACAATGTCATACCCTCTGAGTTAGTGTGTCTCAAAAATGTGGGTTATGGACCATCCAGGCTGCTTGTTAAAAATACAAATTGCTGGAGTCCTTCCGTAAACCCCCCACCCCCAGGAATCTGTATTTAGAACATGCTCTTACGTCATCACTTGAATTATAAACCCTGTGGCCACTACCTTTAAGGCATTAGATATGGTGTTTTTTATATCATATGGATTTTGCCACCCTCAGATAAGCTAGTTACCTGCCTAGCTGGAAATATAAGGTGAATAACATTTGCTGAGGTCTGTGGTCCTCTGAGTGAGTGGTTCCCCTCTCCCTGTAAGCATCTATTTCTCTAGATATTTCCTGACCCTTGTACCCAGCACTTACACCGTACTGTGACCTTTTCCATCACTGGCTAACTGATGGAATCAATTGATTTAGACTGGAGCTTGTTCTTTCCACATAACTGAATTTTAGCAGTGGCCTTCAATGCCTTAACTCAAAAGCAGAAATGAGCACAGTGATGTAGGGCAGTGTAGGAGGGTGTGGGAAGCCCCATCTGGCGCCCTTAGGGGACATGCAGAGTTTAGCAACCTGCCCAGTACACGTGGTCACGACCCTTCTGATGAAAAGTTTCCCAGCTCTGGGAACTTTCTCAGTTCTTTGTTCTTACTCCCTGCATGTATACCATTACTGCAGAAGTGCAGTCCTCTGTGTAAGGGTCACATTTTTGCTAGATAGGGATAATGAAGGTGTTTTCCCAAAGGCATCTTGAAGATGACATGGCCCTAGAGTGGACAGGAGATCAATGCAAATTCATCTAAAACACAAAATGTTCTTTTGTTATGGAAAAACAAATGATTTTAGTACATAACTTCCCAAACAATTTCTGTAGGATTACTCAGGGTCCATATTGATTTAGTATTTATATAGTATTAGTAAATGAATCCAGTATTTTAGTTTAGTTATTTTAACATTGTGCTTTTCAAAATACCATTTTCTGGGAAGAGGGCAAAGGGCGGAGGTAGGGGGGATGATAAACTCTCATGTAAGTAAGGTGCATAATGCAAGGTTATCCAGCACACCCCCGGGACAAAGGGCTCCACTACAACTTGAGCTTTACCTAAGAAATGCAATCAACATAACATAATCCTTTGTGCCCTCATAGTAATCTGAAGTTAAAAAAACAAAACAAAACACACACACTCCCAACGTCACTTCCTTAAGGACTGGGTCTTAGCCTGATATGTTAGAGTTTCCACTGTTGCAGTTGTACCTTTATGTTGTAACTACATGATTAGCTAATAAATGCAAATTTGAGGGGAAGAAACATGGTACAGAGCTGGGAATAACAGGAAAGAGAGCCAGGCCTGAGGTTCTAACTTGCCTGTCCTCTGAAGTGTGGGCACCTTGGTCTGGTTGTCCTTTGCTCCTGGGGAGAAATCTGACTAGAGACAAGACACACACTTGGAGTTTACTATTCCTTAGAAAATGGAGATGAGACTTCTACAGAGCGTGGGACCAGTATTTAACTCAGTTACACAACACAATACCAAATGTATTTTCTATCTATGGGTCATTTAGTTTTACCTAATTCAAGGCCAAAGTTTCCATGCCGGATTTCATCCAGCTGTCTCAGAAATGTGCTTTTATTCATGAAAGAGACAACATAATTGAGGATAGAAAGGTCTTTGGGAACTTGACACTTTCCAATAAAGGTAATGAGAGAACAAGAGAAGGGTGCCACACAGGCTCTGGCTGTTTCTGACAGTGTTCTGTTTCCACCAGGGGCATCAATAGGTATTTTGTTCCTTCATGATATAAACTACAAAACTACAATTCTTATTTTAAACCCTTGGGATCTAATTTTTTTTTTTTTTTTGAGACAGAGTCTCACTATGTCGCCCTTGGTAGAGTGCGTCACAGCTCACAGCAACTTCAAACTCTTGGGCTTAAGTGATTCTCTTGCTTCAGCCTTCCAAGTAGCTGGGACTACAGGCACTTGCCACGATGCCCAGCTATTTTTCGTTGCGGTTGTCATTGCCATTTTACTGGCCAGGGCCGGGTTCGAACCTGCTGGCCTAGGTGTATGTGGCCGGCGCCGAAACCACTGTGCTACAGACACTGAGCCAAGGGATCTAATATGTTTTAAAATAAATTTGCTTTTGGTATTTTGGAAAAATAATAAAATGGATATATTATGCATTGTGTAAATATCCCTGGCATAATCTGGTTAGCTATCTAGTAATAAAATAATATTTCTATAGCAAAGCATATAGTACTCATGTCAAGTGGGATAAATATATACTGTGAATAATCTCAAGTCTGTTTCGGTTAGGTCTTGTGCCAAATGAGTTGTGTCAAAGCAAGAAAAAAACTGTTTTTAAAAAATTTTTGGATTTGAAATCGCAAACAAAAGATTATGGATTTATATCTGTGTAATTCTCCAAACTATTCAAGAATCTATTTATATTTTTAATTCTTATTAACTTGATTGGGTAATTTGTCCCATACATCATAGGCCTGAAACAGATTCTTTTACTTAAAATGTTACCTCATTGACTTGGTCACCACATTCCTGGTAACTTATTAACTTAGTGATTGTATTATTTTAGTGATTTGTATTATTTATTTATTTTATGTTTATGTTTTATTCTTTCTTTATTATTTATTTATTTTATGTTGTAGTCTTTTTAAGGCTCAGTTTCTTCCTTCAGAAAATTTCTCTTGGCATGCTGCCTGGTACTGAGTGTTTGCATCAGTCAGCAAGCTTCCTTTGGCTGCCAGAAAGAGGAACTGGTTTTGACATAAGCAAGAGGGAATTGTTTGGGAGCAGATGGAATTAAAAGCACAGTTGAAGAACCGTTCTTGGAAATAGCAGGGAAAAGAAAACCTTTTAGATTGAGGTTGGGAATATTTTATCAGAGCTTCTCATCTCTACCTTTTAAAATTCTGAGCCACTCCACTGAAGATCAAGCCCCAGGCAAGTCTGAGGGACTGAGCAAGGTTCATGTGCCCACCAATTGGCTAGGAGACGGCCTGACACATTGATTGACACTCCCACCAAGACCCAGCAAAGGGTGGGGGCAGCCACCCCCCACAGCAGAGCAGTTGCTACTACAAGTAGAATGCAAACGGACCCTGATGGAAAACAAAACAAACTCAACAGGAGTCCTCCATAGATTTCAATACACTTTCAGAATATTATTATGAATTCTTGGCTTTGGGAGATGTGCAAACTCCTATTTTTTTAGGCCATCCTCATACAAAACTTACTTCACCTCTATGTACAGGTTCGCTGTGTTCCTCTAGACTTTTCTCAACACTCTGCATCTTTCCTGAGCATAGAGGCTAAAGATGTCTGCTGTTCTATTTTACAATTATGAGTTACTTTCTTATTTTACAATTACATATATTTTACAATTATGAGTTTAACAATTAATGAGTTATTTTCAAAGTCATCTTTTAACAAGAGTATTTCCTACAAAGGCAACACTGATAAAAGGAATCTTAATGGTAAAAACCACTTCATTAATGAATGTAAATATTCTACCCAGAAACTATACATAGTAAAAACAACATGGATCAAACCCTAAGAAAATGAAAAAAGCACAGGAATTTTTTTTCCTTTCTCATTTACTGCTTATTTTTTTTCCCCTAAGGATATCAGGACCCTCTTTAAAGCCCCACATTTTTCTTTAGAGTGGCTTTCAAATTGAAAGCAATTTTTGGCTCATGTTTGTAATCCTGGCACTCTGGGAAGCCAAGGTGGATTGCTGATTGCTTTGAGCTCAGGAGTTCAAGACCAGTCTGAACAAGAGGGACACCCCATCTCTACTAAAAATAGAAAAACTCGCTGAGCAGTGTGGTGGGCACCTCTAATCCCAACTACTCAGGAGGCTGAGGCAGGGGATCACTTGAGCCCAGGAGTTTGAGGTTGCTACGAGCTATGACACCGTAGCACTCTAGCCTGGGGCAACAGAGTGAACTCTGTCTCAAAAAAAGAAAAGCAATTTAAGGGCAGGCGCTGCTAGTGCACAGTTCAGCTTGGATTGTGATCATGAACGTTTCTTACCTGATACTCATACTCTGTGAAAGGCCACAGTTCAGAATCTGTAAAAGAGCTTGAGCTTCCATTATAGGTTAGCACTGGATTGGAATGTCCAGGTGGAGGTGCTATTTGTCTTCTGTACAATTCATAATATAGCACTTTTCCATTTGGCTGAAGTGGTCCTGTCCACCAAAGGGAAACAGTGGGCTGGAATCCTCCTGGAGCCATCTGTACCTGTAAGCGTGGAGGGGGCTGCATCAGAGGGGCAGTCTCAGAGGTCTGTGTGGAGGCCCATTCACTTGATGCACATCCCAGGGTGGTGCAGGCTTGAATTCGGATTTCGTACCTTCAGGACACAAGGCAGAAATAACCACTTATCAGCAAAATAGATGTTTATGGGAAGACTCTTAAGAGACCAAGTGTTTCCAGCAAAAAGAGAAATTTAAAAGATGGAGACTTTCATGTTTACATGGATGGAGCTAGAACACATTCTTCTTAGTAAAGTATCTCAAGAATGGAAGAAAAAGTATCCAATGTACTTAGCCCTACTATGAAACTAATTTATGACTTTCACAGGAAAGCTATAACCCTATTATAGCCCAAGAATATGGGGAAAGGGGAAAGGGAGGGAAGAGGAGGGGGGAGGATGGGCAAAGGGAAGGTAATTGGTGGGATTACACCTACGGTGCATCTTACAAGGATACACGTGAAACTTAGGAAATGTAGAATATAAATGTCTTAACACAATAACTAAGAAAATGCCAGAAAGACTATGTTAACCAGTGTGATGAAAATAATCAAATGGTCTATAAAACCAGTGTATGGTGCCCCATGATCGTATTAATGTACACAGCTATGATTTAATAATAAAAAAAACATAAAAAAGTTTACTATTCTTATCTACAGCTAACTCTTGAAGAATAACAAAATCCTATTTCCATAGAAATTTTAGAATAATCTAAGTCATCCTGGCTTTCTAAGCTGAAGAAAATAATCTTCGTCTGCTTGAAAGAGTGAGCACAACTCTTTCCCTAAACAAGAATATAAGCAATAAATAAACTCTCAAGATTCTTTCCAGCATGAAAATTCTAGTACTCTGCAGAATTACTTAACACAGTGATGGAGAATGCAGTCCTTGGGAAGTCTACACCGGTTCTCAGCAGCCCCGAACTCCTACCTTTGCAGCCAGAGCTAAATAATTCCCCAGGAATGTTTCCAGGCCTAGAAGCAACTTCATGGAGTGAAGGTTTCATTGGTAATAAATTCCCTCACCTGATACCTGACATCTTTAAACAGGCTCCTTTACACCACACAAAGACCTTTTGGGGCCAAAGTTAACCCAACTACACACTAGATTATCAATCATGAAGACACCTTATCACCATCCAGTTAAACTCAACCCATCAATTATGTTTTGCCTCATAGCTGGTTTCTGCCACTTGGAAAGGTCTATTTACATAGCAGGGATTTTTCCCTTCCAACAAAAGAGATTTTTTTTGTTAGTATTAAGTGCCTGTGGCTGCAAATGGCCACTTCTTTTTTCTCTCTCTGTTCCCATGCACCACTGTGCTTCGGCACCCCTAGCTTCCCCTCCAGCACCCGCCACCTTTACTTCACCCTTTATGTCCTTTGGCTCCAGCCTTTTCCTCTGCTACCTTCTACCTTCTCTCTGCTCCCCTAATCATGGCCTTCTGTTCTCTTGCTTGCTTTCTCTTTCACCTTTCTGCTGTCTTAATTACCCTTCCCTTTTTATTCCTCTGTCACGGCTTTCATTCCCCTTTTCTCCTCCACCCCTCTCCTCTTAGGCTCATCTCCACCATGATGGGGCTGCCTGTTTATTGGTGATTGAATTCATAGCTGTCTATGGCAGATCTGACTTCTAAGAAATTTCTGTGGAAATGTTGATTTTCCACATAGAGATTATCCATTTTCTGGATTATCTGTGGTAGTTTTAAAATTCTGGGTAAGATCTTTTTCTATTTAGGGCATTCCAGACCTCTTCTTCCTACTGACCAGCTGGGTGCCCAAAGGAAAGCACCCTGATTTGCAATATTCAGCAAACATTAACCAGTTAAAAAATAGACACTTTAAACTCTAAGAACCCTAACGTCACATAGAAATGATACTCTCTTGTAAGTCCTGGTCCCTTGTAGAGTCAATGAGAGTGGATAATAAAGAGACCTCACTTGTGTTCTTAAATACCATGGCTTGGTGTATCAGATAAATTATTTTCTTTCCAGCCTAGAAAAAGTGTTTCTCTCACATCTGGAAAATGCTTTTCTTCTGTAGAAATCATTTTGAATGAGAGTTTCAAAGGGGCTAAAATTGGTATGATTTTGAAAGCTTGCAGGTATGACCAGGTAAGGAGGAAGCCAGTATACCACGCACAGCTCTGCAGATACCGGGGCCTTTTTTAGGCCCTGACTCAAAGTACTATAAAGTCAATGCACATGACATGTGGATTAGCAGTGGAGGATACCTGAGGAAGTTTTAATTACTGTTTAATATTTAATACGACCCTAAATAATTGTCATGAGTAGATGCATAAGACCATGAATGTTTCATTTAAACGGCACTATATATCAGAGATAATTATAGGAGGGATCTAATCTACACATCAGTAGAGTACAATAATAGCTGAGTTTTATCTATGGTGGCTGGAAATCAACACTCTCAGTTTTTAAGTGATTCTGTTCATTTTACTAAATTTTTAGCATAAAAATGTTCTTTATTACTCTTGTCTCTGGGGATGAAAGTTACTTAAAATGTGATGGGGAAAAATGCCAAGCCATTCTTTAAGCTATGGGCAGGATTCCTTTGTGTAGAGAGCAACACAATTCCAAGCATGTCCCAGAGCCCAGCGGGAACCATTGGGAACCTAGGAGCTAGCAAAGAGGCACAGACGCCATGAGATCAGAGCTGAGAGAATCCTCCGGGGAGGGGGGATGGGGGGAGATAGAATCAGAGAAGCCTCATTACCCCTGGAAGAAGTGCTGGACTTAATAAGAAGAGCTCTCCCCCAGAGTTGGTTTAGCCCAACTCTGGCTGGTAATAGCTCCCATTGATTGGCAATTTTTTTTACTTAAAAATAATACCTCCTTTTTTCACTATCTGAATCAGATGACACTATTGAATTCTCAGAACTGTCCCGGGGCCATCATGTTCCCAGGGAATCTAGATTTAGGGAACTGGCCCCACCTCTGCACTACTTGTTCCAGACATCATGGTGAATTGGAAACCTTTCTGAAATACCGACTCTCTAAACATCACCTGCAAGAATTGTCCTCTCCAGAGGATGTGCAAGCAGCCTGTGACTGGATGAGGACACGCTTCATCCACCATGGAGGGTCAAGTGGATGGAGTTGGGGACGTCACACATTTTGCTTTTAGAATCTTCATTACAACTGAGGGCTCACACAACAGAAAGGCCAGTGTCTGGCTGTCCGAAAACCCAGACTGGGCCACCTACCTGTGAAAAGGCTTTAGCTGACTTACTAGGAATGCCTGTGTACTGTAAGGATTATGAGTTGTGTTTATGTGTATGATTTTTGTTTCTCTTTCAAACAGCTCCCGGATGAAGAGGGTGTAGTTGATGACATCACTATTGGTCCTCGCTGGTGGGTCCCAACTCACTAAGATCTCGTGAGGGCCCTTGGCCTGCAATTTTGGAGGCTCCATCCCTGTGGGTGCTGCTGGGTTGGTTCGCTCTTTGACAAGCGGACTCAGAACGCCCCCTTGGCTGTTATTGGCAGTCACTGTGTAGCCATACTCCTCTCCCGGGGTGAGGGTAAAATCATGATAGTGTGTTTCCAAGCCAGTATATACAATGGTCCCATCCCTTCTAAGTTCATAACTTCTGATCTGGCCATTTGGGTTTCTTGGAGGTTTCCAGGTGATTTTAAGAGATTCTGAGCCTGTGACTTGCAACATTGGGGAGTCCATGTTCTCCGGGGGAGCCTCCATTGTCCAGGTGGATTTTGACCCGCTAGCTGTGCAACCTCCATGTGTACAGGCGACCAGGGAGAAATTATACTGAGTATAGGGCTGCAGGTGGGTCACCAACAGGGATAGGCCCTGCCCAGCAAAAATCTCCTTATCATCATATTGAAGCAAATATTTAGTGATCTTTCCATTTTGACTTGATGGTGGTGACCAAGATACATTTATCTGAGTGGCACTGATGGCCCAGAGATCTGGAGGGCTGACTCCTGTGGGAGCAGCTTCCAGAGTTGTGATGGTGGTGGGTTTGCTGGTGGAGCAGCCGCCACTGGTGCAGGCTAGGACAGCATAGCTATAGGTAGTGAAAGGAAGCAGCTCTTCATCAGTGTAATTGAAAGTCCCTGCATCAAAGCTGAAGGGATAGAGCATTCCATTCCTTTGAAGCCTATAGGACTGGATAATACCATTAGACTGTTCCGGTGGGATCCAAGAAATCAGCAGTTTTGAGGGATTCATAGATACATGAGCTATCTGTGGTGGAGAGAGACTTTCTGGAGGTGCCTGCAACGTCCTTACCACATTCCAAGGGCTACAGGTATGCCCCACTGAATTCCAAGTCTGGATTTTATATTCATATTGCATCCATGGTTGCAAACCTGTGTCATTATATGTAAATGGATTTCTTTCAGTATTATATTCTGTAAAAACAATTTTCTCATCAGCCTGGATTGTCTGATTCCCCCAAGCTTTTCCCTCGAAGCATCTGCGAATCACTTCATAGCGAATTATTTTTCCATTTGGGTTAACAGGCTGAGACCAGCTCAGCTCAACGCTTGTGGCGTCCACAGACTGGATTGTGGGAGCCAACTGGGAGTCTGGAGGGGCTTCCTCTGTCCACAGGGGCTGGGGCGCGGTGTGTGCACAGCCTGCCTGGGTGCAGGCCTCCAGGGTCAGTGTGTAGAGAGTGAAAGGAACCAGGCGTCGGAAGAGAAACCAACGATGCAAACCAGTGTACTCCAGGATACTGTTGCTGAAGACGTTGTATGTCTGTAGGAAGAGAAGCAAAGGGCGTAACAAGGAGCAAGTGATTTGTTGGTATAGCTACTTAGCTCTGTTTTAATCCTCACCTCTTGCCTGCCGCCACTCAAGTATTCCTCATCTTAATGATCCCAATCCAGAAGAAGCATTTTGATCTGAACATGGGGAATGTAATTTTTTTTCTAGCTAATGCAAAATCAACAGCAAGACAAACAATGTTTTCCAATCTCCCCTCCCTCCCCCTTTTTTTTAAAGCTGGGGCATATGTAAGAATTTATCTAAAAGCTAAGGGCTATTGAACCTGATTCTTTGACTTAAATAGTGCTTATGGTGTCTCTCCTATTTTCATTTTTTAAAAGTAGAGAATGGTATTCAAATCCTCCATTTTATAGATACTAAGGGCTTCTTCCCTCATTCTGACTCCGGCAAGTAGGGCCTATCTATGTTGTCTGTCTCCATGGCATTTGCTGGAAAATGGAATTATAATGCTTGATCATTTGTTGTTACAAGGTTACAGGGTGCCAGGGCTGAAAGTGTGTGTGTGAGCACGTGCATGCTCACACAGACACACATGCATGTTAGACATAAGTACAAATATACATATACATACATCTATGAACTTTGATGACAAGGACATGGAAAAAACACCCTGTTTTTCTCTTGCAGGCCTTGGAAGAACTGATTGCTGCTTTGGGGCAAAGTATTATTTTGTTCTGGGAAAAGCCATGTGAGCACTTGTACCACGCGAAGGTGGAGCAAGTTTTCAGCCCTGTTGTTAGTTGCTGTTCTTTTGGGAGGATGGGAGGTGACTCCAGTTGAAGGTGGATGTTTTCAAAGAGTGGTTTTCCACCTTTCTCTGCTTTAATGCTCCTGAAGTGTGACACAGTCCTGCAGAGAAGTCCTCATGACAGTGACTCTCCCGAGGGCATAGGACAAACACCAGAACCCACTGGCGACACATGTAGTTTGAAACATTCCCACAGGTGGTCACTAGGGACGCTCACATTGGATTGCTAATATACTTTAATTTTTTTGAAGGTTAAGTAGCCTAGCTTTTGGAAATCTATTTATTTGGGACTACTATGTTTTGATGCGATTTTCTTATTGGGGTTCCCTGAGGGATGGGTGGGTGGTATATGTACTGAAGGGAGCTCAGATGTTTTAATCAACATGTAGCCTCTCTGACTCCTGCCTGCAGGACCCCTTTTGGTGCCCCCAATATTCACCTGCAAATCTCTAACTAGTGTTAAATTCAGCTTTCCCTCTATAACTGAGCTCCAAAATGGGTTTGGAGAAAATCCTTCTTCAAACATGACAACTGCTCCCACTTTAAATTTCTTCCCTAACTTTTCCCTAGGTGACTACTGATTTGTCATCCTATTCTATTCCTTCACGTGTTTGTACTCTTATATTTTATATTCCAAAGTGATTATTTCATATCTTCTCCTTTATCCGCTACCCCCCCCCCCCCCCCCAGTTCGTTGTTGACATGAACACATATTTCATTGAGAGGGTAGAGCAGTTGGGAAGGACTATCCTCATGTTAAATATTATGATCACACCAGGTCAGGGGAAGCAAGACTTGTACTATTCGCCTTCCCTTCTTTTGCTATGGACAAACTGTCTCTGTGCCCGTTACAGGCCGCCTGCACCCCAGGCCCTCATCCTCCCAGATGACTTCACTCCAGCAATCACTCTCTTTATCTCCTGCGTTGCCACGTTACCTCCCTCTCTTGGTTATTTCCACTAGTGTTTGTAGGTATTCAAGTGTTTTTCATTAATTTCTGAATAAAACTTCTCACCCCCAGGTGAGTAGCACCTCCTGCTACTATGTCATTTCTTTGCTTTTCTTTTCGTCTATACTTCTTCTGTGTCCTCTGGCCTCACTTGCCGTTCCCCGCTCTAGCACCCCTTCCTCCCAGGTTTCCCACCTACCACTTGATCTTCTTGTCAAGGTCACAATCCAGGGTGGTTTGTCTGCCCTCATTTTGCTGGATTTTTCAGTAACCATATTTTCTCTTTGTTTTTGGGACACGGCACTCACCTACTTTACCTTCTGCCTCCCTTGCCTTTTATGAGTCTCTTTTGTAGTCCCTTTGTTGTCCCCTGCCCTCCAGAGTTTGGCAAGCCCAGGGCTTAGACTCAGGCTCTCATCCTCTCTAGTTACTTTCTGTCCCCATAGCTGAGCTCCTCCCGCACCACAGGCTTAAATACTACATACGCTATCAGCTTCCAAACAGTCTCTCCGTGAGGCCTTTCTCAGGAGTTCTAGACAGATGCCTCCAGCTGTCAACTTATCCCTTCAAGCCCGTGCACCTTCCAGCCGATGTCTTGAGGTCCAAATTCAGAAGTCCCATCCTGGTCCTGAAACACGTTTTTTCCTTTGCATCTCACAGCCAGATCATTCACAAATTGCATCATCTCTGTCTCCAGAATACATCTTCAGTCCACCCATATTTTAAGACTTTACAATGCTCATTCTAATTTGAGCTTCCATCAAATCTACCTTGAATTGTTCAATAATGTTCAGACTCTATAAGCCCCCTTACAGTACATTTTCCATACACTAGTCAGAGTGATTTTTAAAAACGTACATTGGATCACACTATTCCTTAGCTTGAAGCCTTCTGTAATTTTTCATTGGACTTGGAACAAATTCCAAATTCTTTACCATAGTTTACAAGGTGGGGTACAATCTCTCTCCCGCCAGTCCCTCCACCTCTGCCAGCACCATCTTTCTCTTCTCCTGATTTCTTCATACCTCACTAGCTTTCTTTTTTTTCCTTGAATACACCAAGTTCATCCCTGGCTTCGGGCCTTCAGTGTTTGCTCTTCCCTTTGTCCAGAACACTTTGCCCCATATCTTTACAGGACTCAGCTGAAACGTCAATTCAATTCAAATGATTATCTATTCTAAAACAGCCTGAGCAGGCACAATGGCATTATCCTATTTAATTTTCTTTATAGCCTTCATTGCTTTCTGAAAGTCCCTGCTTATTTATTTACTAGCTTATTGTTTCTCTCTCTGCGTCCCTGCCATTCATATACTCCCACACACTTGTTCACACATACACACACGTAAGGTCTATGAGAGCGGAGACCTTGCTTACTCACTCGTAAGTGTATGGCACTTAGTAGCAGCTTAATAGATATTTGGTGAAATGTAAATGAAGGTACAAGGAGTCAATAGTCCTACTGTCAATCATGTTAGGAAGAAGCAGACGCTGGGATGGGAAACAAACACTCCCAAAGAGAAGTGCTTTGATAGATGTGCAGTGAGAAGCTGTCTTCTCTGATGAGGGCCTCAGGGCTGTGATTTGGATTTTAAGGTCATAGGTCCTGAGGCTCAAGCCTCTTGCCCCAGAGTGGGGAAAGTCTGGCTTCTGTCCACAGAAGGCTGGGAGCAGCAGTTGCTACTGCTCCTTGCAACAAGCCTAGAGCTAGGCAGAGAGGCAGCCCACACAGAGGACCCCAGAATGAACCTGGGCCCGTGAGTTCTAGTTACAGCTCTAAGTTACCACTGTACATAATTTCCTACTGTCAGCCCTCTCTTAGGGCTTGCAGAGAAGGTTAATTCAATGTAACAGCTTAGTCATAACTGTTCTGTGTGGAATTAATGTGGGAGTCCTTGCCACCATAAGAAGTTGTAGGAAAGGAGAGGACAGAATGTCTGCAGCAGCCCCAGGCTACAGAAGGTAGCTGATGAGGGCACAAGGAGTGGTCCAGGGCCAGAACCGACTGTAGGGAGATGTGGGGGCATAGACTGACAGGAGTTTCACCACCACCCTTGGGGAGGAACTTCAGAAAGCAAGATGAGGTCTGGCTTTCATGAGGGAAGTGCTCAAAGCATCACAACACAGGTATTAATGGAAATGCAACCCCTGCTGTACTCAGTGCGGTGAAGCTTGGGAGATGTTTTGACCTTTTTAAGACTGCTTCTCATGACTACATACGGAAGCTGGGGAGTTAAGCAGCCACGTGTGGTTACCTAGTGAGCTCTGTCTAAAGCACAAATTAGGCAAGGTTTAAGCAGATAACTGGATCGGATAGTTTAGGAAGCAGCAAGAACACAGTCATTTAGAGTTCAGCTCTGGTGTGACTTCTTGGCCTCAGATCCCAGCCCAGTCATTTACAACACGGGCTTGGGCAGTTATTTAGCCTTTACATGCTTCATGAGGTTTAGAGGTATCCACCTTGTAGAGTTGATGTGAGGATTAAATGAGACAATCCTGGAGAGCATTTAGCCCAATGTTGGCTTCATAAGAAGCACCACATATATGAGCTAGTTCTCTCTGATCTATTAAGTGCCTGGAGGAGCCATCAAAGAGAATCAAACAAGCTGTGAAGGGAGTCTTCCCACAAGTGACCAGATGGCAGGTCAGGGCTCATCTATTTATTTGGAGGACACGGAACACGATTTCAGATGCAGGGTGGACATTACCTTAATCACACCATTGGTTCTCTCAGGCTCTGACCACTGGAGGAGCAGTGACCGGCCATGCTCCTTCTGTTCCACTGTAAAGTTGCTCAGTCTACTCGGGGAAGATTCTAAGGTTTGAACCAGAGTCCAGGGGCTTGAAACTTCTCCTGCCTGGTTTGCAGCCACAAGACCAATGTGATATGTTGTGAATGGTTCCAGCCCGAACAGGTGGGCTTGATGGCTTGTGCCCTATAAGAAAGTTAACAGGGTAAGTTTCTTTTAGAAATTGACAATTTTGCTGGAAGGTCATGCCCTGAACTGCATGGTCAAAGCACCTCAGCAATAGCCCCCCAATCCTAGAGCAGAGTTTTGAATTATCATTCAGAAAATGATGTATTTGTTTTTCCTGTTGACACTCTGAATGTATTACCATGTTGTATTTCAGACACCCAGGAAGTAGCTCAGATAGGATCCAGGACTTTTGAGAGCTTAAAACTCAAAGGGTGTGATATAGAAACATAAAAAATATATAGTGCCTCAGATCAGTGCTGTACTCAGCTGACAATGAAAAATCAGTGGTACCAAGTTGCATGCCAGACACTGGGGTAATTTCCTGTTGGGTTAGTTTGAAGAGTTTGGAGATATAACCTGAGCAATCCTAATTCTCTACTTCCCAACACTATTTGTTTGTACATAATAAGACTCTTGCCACCTTTCCAATTCCCTCTCTAATTCTCGGTGTATATTTATATATTACATATACAATAAAACAAACACAAGAAAAAAGTAACAAGCCAATGATAAATGTACAAACACACTGAGAGAAGTCTACTATTAACATAAATACGAAAATATTTCCTTTTGTTAAAAGCACTGTAACTAAAACTATGGAACTTACCAATAGTAAATGTTATGTAGGCTTTGAGAATTTAGTCTTATTGATTTAAAAGAAATGAAGAAAGGGGTAGAATTAGTGTTTGCCCCCACCCCCTGCTTGGAGAGCAACATTTAACATATTTGGCATAACCAAACTGGAGCTGAGAATCCAAATGCTTTGAAAGGCCCTGGGGTGCTCTTTCCACATCTGGACTGAATGGATATGTCTAATATGTCTGTTTAAGGTAGGAATTATGTCTGCAAGTGGGGTAGTAATGTGTGTATAGGTAAACACACACACACACACACACACACACACACACCCCGGCATTTTCTGTTGTGTGCTGTACATGGTGAATATGAATAATCATGAGAAAGCTTTGACTGAGTTAATAGGATATTTATGTTTAATGATGTGTAAGATCAGCTTTGGTTTCTTAGATATTTAATGTGCTAGATGGTATTTAACTGTCTTCTCTTCTTGGTGGGCAAAGATAGGAGGAATACGAGGTGAAGAGAGAGTAGGCATCCAAGACACAGTTATGTATGCGGAAATTCTCCTTAACTTGGGTATACCCAAATATCATTTTAGATAAAATCTGAAACAGGATAATCAAATTGAGCTGGTTAGACATTGTAGGAATAAGTGCTGGCATTATTTTCTTACATTATTGGCTAAAGGTCTCAACTGTGTTAATGTTTCTTATTACGCGTTAAACACAAGCATAGAAAACCCAATTTCCTTAACATATCAAAAACTTGTAAAGTCAGTTTTTCTATTTCAGTAAGTCCCATCATGATATTACACGCTAACCTCTCGAAATCTTTTAATATTTAAACATCTGCTAAGCGACCAGACTCGGAAACAAATTTTACAGAAATACTAATTTCTCTTTTTTAAAATATTAAAAGTTAGATCATAAATATTTAAAAACTTATTTCTCCACAACATCAGATTGGTCTTTTAGATAAATACAGCACAGGACTAAAATGACCATAATGAATATTAAATATGAAGATGCTACAAGTCCTGATTACAAACATTCTTTTCTGATGAATGATTCCTTTTCTGTGGAAATAGGGCAAACATGGGCGAGATTAATAATGCAAAAAAGAATAATTCTTTGTTCAGAATATTCAGTAATACATGCCAAAAAAGCATAAGTTCTAAAGCAAATAGTAATCACCTTGAACAGATTATATATAAAAAAGGTAAGCTGTTGAGGGACATTTTTTCTTAAGCTTTTGTCATAAGAAACACGAAAAGCATGTGGGCTATAAAGCAAAAACATATGTATATTGTCAATAGCAGCACCTGCTCAATTACAGTTTATCTCAGAGCTGAGAGTTCCATTCAACCCCTAGATGGCAATACTATCAAACACTTTTGGTAACATGAGTACTTAATGATTAACAACTGGCATTCAGTCATCCAACACACTCCAGGCAACCATTAAAAAAATAACAAAACTGATTTCATTATAGATTCTTTTAATAAACATTTATGGCTCAGATCCTTGAAAGCAGAAGTATTCAAAGTGCCCTGGCTTCAAAACCTACACCATCTAGTACAGAAATACGGCCTGCAGGCCTCCAGTTGAAGTCTGCGCATGGCTGGCACAGAAAGTGTTTAGAAGTATATACTCCTAGAAAGGATGATTACAGCTGTTGTTTTGCTTAATCTGGTCTGTATTTATAAGTTTTTCCACCAATAGAAATAATCATGGATTGGGATGTAAAGGAAAATTTCTATGTCATGAAATAATACTGAGAAGTTCTCCTATTATATTTATTAGTTATTTCTGAAGAACTTAAAAAAAAAAACCACACTCTCACATCCATATACATAACCCCTTAAACATTACAGATTCATTAGTAGCCACACTTTTTGTCAATGTTTAGGGAAAGTCACATAAAAAATAAGAAAATTAAAAAATGACAAAACAATCCTTAGCAAGGGTCCTTTGATACTTTAGGAGATAGTTTTTATTATTCTCTCCTGAATGGATTTCCAACTGCAAAGATCACTATTTTAGAATCCTGCTGCAAGATTTGGGTGCAATTCCCTTTGGGAATTGGCTTGTGTCTTGCCTATTTATTTAGCTACTTATTATTTTCCTTAAATTCAGAATATTTGCTTGAGCATTGTGGATCTCAGATGTGTTGGATTCAGGTCCTTGGAGATGCAGCATTATGTCCCCCTGACTAGGAAAAGTCATCGTTAGAAACTGTTTTCTTTCCTTTCACTCCATTGCTTCATCTGCCTTCCTTCTCTCTTTTCCTTTTTCCTGGTATTCCACTTCTTTCCTCCCCTCACTCCTTTTCCTCTATGGAGATGATCTTAAATCAATACTTTTATTCCTTCTTCAATGCCATTACTTTGCCTTATGTTTCCCTTTACTCTTCCTACTAATTTTTTTGAACTATACATTTCGTCAACCCTGACCTCTGGGCGACCGGAGTGCACTTGTCTCCCCTTTGCCTTGTTCTGTTTACGTCCACGTCCCTATCACACTGAGACTTTTTACTCTAGAAGTACACTAGCTACATTTGTCAGGCAGCAGATGAAGAAAATGACTCAAAAAAGGAAAACAGGAAGAAATGCTTTACTGGCGATAATCCATTCCTTGCGATCTAAAATTTTCAATGAGATCTAGGTTCTTTTTTTTTTTTTTTTCTTCATTAACTTGTATGCGTGAAGGTCGGACTCTGGAGAGAAATCAGTGCATCATTTTATGAGACATAAAGACAAGAGTCTCAGGAACACTCTGCCAGTTGAGGTTCTGCTGGCAATTTGAACTACATTTTAACCTCTCCACTCTGCTTCTGGGGACACGTGAAACTACTTGGAGTCTTCAGCAGTCTGACAATTTTACACCATCTCCTCTGATTATTTTTGACGACTTGAAGTGCCCCAAAGGTGGCCGTGGGGTCAATAGGTTTATGTAGGTTGAAAATGATCAAAAATTACCATTGATCTGTAGCTGTCAATAAAAGGCTGCGTAGGGATACTCCCTGCACAAATGTTTAAACTGCATAAAGCTTCCTAAGTTAGTCATCTTTGAGACTATTGATCTGATGATCCAGCAGTTTCCAGAGCTTTCCCTCTGGTCTTTGTGGTGCATTTTCACTAAGCCTACTTACCTTAGCCCTAAGGAAGCTTTTTACTCTGCTTCCAGTAATAAACCAGAACAGTGATGTACAGGCACCCCCGTGCTCATCAGCAGAGTGTCATGTGTGTTTACTGCTCTTTGGAAAGGGTTAATCTTCCCGGTCACCATCAACTTCATTTCAAGCCAATGGGATTTCTTCTGCCTTTGCCTTTCACTTACCTATTCTCCCCTGTCTTGGGCTCCTCATCCTAAAAGGGAGGAGTCTGGCTTATACATCCTGACTAGGTGGTGGGGTTCCTTTGCCTTAGGTATCCCGAATGTCAACAATCATAAAGTAAATCACATCAAAAATTTGCCTTTTTGCAAAAACAGAACCTCAGAGGAATCTAGATTTAAATATATCAGTTCTGTATTTTTTAGGTGAACCACTGAGATGCTTTATCTTAAGTTATATCTTGTCTTGTCACAATGAGAAAATAAAAGAACGATTACAGATAAAAGTCAAAGTTTCTGGTTTAGATTATAAACAAAACATGAGAAGCAGTTCATACTCTCATGTACTACTACCTAAAAGTCATGGCTTTGGACAGACTGCAGCCCATCAACTGGATAATTTTGTACATTGTAATAGTTGAAAAATCAACCCAAAATATTTTTCTAGATTTCTGAAGATCAGATAATTTGAGGCATAAATTTTATAGGGCCATTTTTCCTTTCCATTTGTAAAGTTAATCTTTGAGTTCCCCAAAGGTCGATCAACATGTTTATACTTAATACTATTTTGCAAAAATCAAATCAGTCTTGTTGTAGAAATAATCTCTGTACTACCTGTTAGCCAAATACCAAACTTGAATACTTTCCACGGTTAAGAAGTGCCTTCCAAACCTGCAAAATGTTAACATTGTCAGAAAATTTTTGCTGATTTCATGTGCACATTCACTTTGCCTCTGCCAACCCCGCCTATGCATCTGGAAGCTAGTGCGACATGTACATGCTATAGAATCAAAGAGTAACTCACAATGCAAGAAAGGTAGAGCACAACGTCTTTAGGTTCGTCACCTGTTGTTTTATGCATACCAACAATGTTAGGCAGCATCAATAAGCAATATGACAGCAGCTGCCAAAATGGCCGTCAGGGGAAACAGTTGGCACTGTTACTCAGCATCGTTGCTCAGCATCGTTACTTAGCATTGTTATTCAGCATTGTTACTCAGCATTGTTGCTCAGCATTGTTACTCAGCATTGTTGCTCAGCATTGATACTCAGCATTGTTGCTCAGCTTTGTTACTCAGCAGCTCTGTTCAATTCTTTAAACATTTTTGAGCATCTTGTATGTAAAAAACACTGTGAAGCTGCAATGGGGATAGAAGATAGATAATATTGGCTCCCGACTCTGAGGAGCTTGTAATCTAACACAGTCAATGAATAATAATGTATAATAATTTGGAAGGGACGAGGTGAGGATTTGGGGAGAATATAATTGAGAAGTACCATTTGATCCAGGCCAGGAAAGATATAGAATTTGAGTAGATGAAAATGGGTGCTGGATTGGAAGAAAGAAGAGGAGGAAGAAAATCCAGAACACATTTAAGAAAAAGCTTTTAGTTCAACAGAGCTGAATTGGGGTGGGTGTAGGGGATTGAGGCTGGAAAGGAATCCGTGGTAAACTGGAGAGGGCTGTGAATGTCACTCTAGAGTTTTTGACTGCATTTGTTAGGAAAAATTAAGTAACACTAGACAAAAATTTTAAGACTTAATTATGTATGAAGAGCTCTACAGGGCAATTTGAAGGAATAATGGACAAAGTTTTAAATTTTGCCCACTGTGGTATAGATCTGCAGTCTCCAGCTCCTGGGAATTTTAGGAAATGGGCTGCAGAGCTCCACCTCCCTCCAATGCACATTTCCCTGTCCATGGAAAAATTGTCCTCCAAAAAACTTAGGAACCAGGCTGCAGGGCAGGAGGTGAGCAGCAGGCCATCAAGCAAAGCAGCTTCCCCTGTATTTATAGCTGCCAGCTGCTCCCCATCACTCTCCTTACCGCCTGAGCTTTGCCTCCCCCACCACTCCTGAGGAAAAATTTTCTTCCGTGAAACAAGTCACTGGTCCTTGGGGACCACTGGTGTAGATCATGATCAGTGACTGGTGAAGTAATACATCTTTCAAGAATTCATTCATTCATTGAATTATTATTCAGCCAAACAGTATAGATTGCCATTTGCACAACATAACAGGAGAATATTTTCTTGGGAATAAGATTTGAATAATTATTTATTGAATATTCATTCTATTTCAAAATTTGTAATTTTTAGAAACAAATGTTTTCCTTTTAATTGTAATTGAGGTGAGATTATAACAACTGAATGGAATCAAAAGCAATTCTATGGTTTTCTCTCCCAACCAATTATCAAAACCACATGCACCTAAGCTGTGGTTTGTCCTGATAATCCACATGTTTGAGTGGAGACTTCCCCAACCTCGTCTCAGTCCCTTGTACAACACAGTTATGAGGCAGGTGGAGAAGGTTAGGACACCACTGGTGAAACAATGATGGGGCTAATTCAAAAGGACACACATGCATTCTGAGCTCTGGGCTCTAGCTAATGCTATAGCCTCCCTTCAAGCAATTGTGATATGTATAATTATAATGTATTATTTAGGAGCCAATTGCTGTGACAATTGTAAACTTGAAACTTAAATGTTCTATTTAGAGTATTCATATGTCAAGACCGTGTACTTTAATGCTTTTGCTCAAACAAATAATGACACTCAGAAAAGAAGAATGAGACATAAAAAGGGGGGAGGTATTTTTGTCTTTAGGGAATACATCGTTCATTTTGTAATGGGGAGTCAATTTGAAAATAAGATTTGAGACTTTTTTTTAATAAGCGAATTGGCTGCATCAATTTAATCTATAAAGCAAAAGCTAGAGTTCTTACACATGAAGAGTGATGCCTCAGTTACCATAAAAATACTGGAGGAAAAAGAATGGTTCTGAAATGGCTCATTTTTCAAATGAGAAGAGGAAAAAAATTAAATTTGTGATAATTAAATTTTAAAGTGGCAAATTAGTCACACTAAATATTAAAAAGCAGTTCTTCTGATCTATCAAAATTACAAATGTGCATACCCTGTGACCCAGCAATTTAACTCCGATAATCTATTCTATGGAAATACCAGCGAAACTGTGCTAAGACACATGTGAAAGAATTTCATTCCAGCCAAGTTTTGTATTTATTCAATCCTTCATTAAACTCAGATTTATTGAGGACTTACTATATACTAGGCATGAGCATACAGCAGAGGGACAAGGGCAGTACTTCCTGGGTTGTACTTTACAATGAGGAAAAGTGGGCAATATATAAGCAAAACGAGAGAGGGGGAGAGAGAGAGAGAACTAGAAATTGTGGTTAATTATAAAGGGAATAAATAGAGCAACACGCTGATTAGTGTTGGGCGTCGGTAGTGGGGAGTAGTGAGTGAGATTCTTTGTTTAACAAGGGTGGGTAAGAAAGGTCCTTGAGGTTACATTTGGGCAAGAATACAGAAAAACCAGCCATGTGAAGAATCAGGGGAGAAACATTTAGGTCAAAGGAAGAGCAAGAAAAGAAGCTCTAAGGTGAGAACAAACTTTGTGTTTTTGTCTACAGAAAGGAGGTGATGTGCCTGCAAGTGACAGGAGATGGTCCCCCGAGAAGGTCAAAAGGATGGGCAGGTGGTAGAGATCTTGTAGGCCCAGATGAAGAGTGTCTGGTTCTAGTTTCAATGGGAAATTATTGAAGGCCTTTGAACAAATTTTAATTTATGTTTTAAAGAAATCATTCTGTCTACTGTGTCAAGGAAAAAGGAATATATATATATATATTTTATATAAGCTTTAAAAAAACCCAGAAGTTTATTTTCTTGCAGTTCTGGAAGCTAACTGTCTACAATCAAAATGTCATCAGCATTGACTTCTGGAGAGGCCTTTCTTCCTGACGCAGATAGTTGCCTTCTCACTGTGTTCTCCCATGTCTTCTCTGTGTGTGTGCACACACACAGAGATATCTGGTGCCTCTTCCTCTTCCCGTAAGAACACTAACTGTATTTGATTAGGGTCTAGCCCTTATGACTTCATTTAATCTTAATTATCTCCTGATAGCCCTATCAGGGTTGTAGGGCTTCAATGTATGAATTTGGGTGGGTAGGGGATGGACATGACCCATCTATAACAGGGGTCAGGAGATGGTGTGGGAAATATTATCAGGCTTTTACAGAAGTCCAGGGAGGAGTGACCGTGGCTTGTAATGTGGTAGTAATGATGGAGATGGAACGAAGTGGGTGGATTTATGTTTCCAAAGTAGAGCCAGTAGCATCATGGTGGGTTGAATGGAGAGGATGAGACAAAGAAAGCAATCATTGCTCTTACATTTTACCTGGAGAGGAAGGGTGAATGGCATATCCTTTCATGAGAGGCAGAAGTCTGAGAAGTAACAGATTCATAGAGTAAGGGACTCATTGTGACTTTGTTAAATCTCAGGTACCAAGTACACAGATCTGTGAATCTTTAGTTCTAGGTAGAGGCTAAATTAGACATACACGTTGGAGAGTCAGTAGATATCTCTCCCCAAATCCAATCTTTTATCCAACTGTCTTCTAACCTTTTCATTTGGATGTCTAATACACCTCACATTTAGTAAGCCTCAGTATGACCCCTTGATTTCCGCTTGTGTTTTGTTTGTTTGCATCACATTGGCTAAGGTGAAGCTGCATAACTCAGAATCCTCCTCTGAGGCAGATGCATCAGAAGGGGCCCCTCAATTAGTCATGCTCTTATATAATTCCCCCTTCCCTGGAAGGCAGGAAGGGCCTGTGACTTCCTTCTAACCAACAGAAAATGATAACGTTCTGGGATGTCACTCTCATAAATCTAATGTTAGGTTACAGTTTGCGTTTGTTAGAATAAGTTCCAGTTGCAGTTGAGCCCTTCACCCGGGGCTGTACTGTGCACCCTTCCATTGTGCCCATCAGGTGAGAGCTCCACAGGTCCCTCCTTCCTCTCCTCTCCCCTTTCCCTTCTCCCTCCCCCTAATTGAGTTTAATGGAAAAGCAACTGTCAACGTACATAATACTAACATGAAACCAATAAACAATTACACCCCCACATGTGAGAAAAATGCACAAAATGATCCACACCAGATACAGCAATCTACCAATGCCATAATTTCAACTGAAATTTTAGGTTCCCAGCTCAGGTATACATACTCTTTTCAATTAAAGTTAAAATTATTTGTTTAAAACGAGGTGCTCAGAATTTCTTTGTCAAAGGCATTGCTATCTGAGGGAGAGAGAGTGTGTTTCAGTTTCTTCTCAGACCCACCTTTATTCCTTGATCCCATGTTCAATTATACCTGTCTGTTCACTCATTTGTCCCCTTACTTCACAGGGAACTGTTTGCATTAGAACTGTGTCTTACTTAACCTTTCTTTACCTTTCAGTTTCATCAGATAGCAATATTACTACCTTTGTGAGTTGTGCAAACCTTAGTGACTTAAGCCTTAGAATAGTGCCTGACATATTCATAATGAGCATTTAGTAGGTGCTAGTTTTTGAAACACCTAGGAGATGTTTCCACATACTAGATATTCAGTAAATATTTTTAGAATATATGAATGAATAAGGAGATGATTATAAAACAATAAATAACTCATAAGGCATTTTCAGTCCAGAGTTTGTATAGACAATCTATGTAACTGTATTTTGAGAGAAGCCATAGTGTCTAAGTTAAATTTGTAAACAACATACTCTTAAAGGTTTGCTGTGAAGACCAAGCTGGTATTGAGTAAATGTGTATTGAATACTGGAGTAAGTGGTAAATTCTTCCTTGCTATTGACTTCAGTTTATTTGGTCTCTAGGAATTTATTTTCACACACACATAGATATGACATACAATAACTAGTCTCATTTTTTACTTTTTATCTGTAGAAAGTGTAATATGATAAAGTTATTGTATTCTTACATATCCTGTCATTGGGAATGGGTAGAAAAAGGATAATACTTTTCTCCAATGAAGAATAAAATGATTAGATAGCATAGGAAATTTTCATAGAGAGGTTGGTTCTAAAGATTCAAAAATGACATTTTCCAGACAGTCTGGGGTATTAGAATGGCAAACACTCATTCGTTACCTGGTATAAGTTTATTTTTGGAAATCATGGGCTACTATATGACAATAAATGTAAAGATGTAGATGAAATGAGCAATTCTCAGCAAGGCATGTTGAATCACACTTTAATCCCATCACTTTGAGGAAGCCAACTTTGAGACTAGCCTGGGCAATATAGCAAGACCCCAACTCTACAAAAAAATTAAAAATTTAGCTGAGAGTGGTGGCACACACCTGTAATCCCAGCTTCTTAGGAGGGTGAGATGGGAGGCACATTTGAGCCCAGGAATTTAAGAATACAGTGAGTTATAACTGTGCCATTGCACTCCAGCTGGGGCAACAGAGCAAGACTATGTCTATAAAGAAAAAAAAAAAAAAAGGTAACTCTAGAAAAAAACTTTAACATGGAATTTATCAATCAACTTTAAAATAAAATAGAAAAACAGAGCTCTCAATCACTGCTAACCAGACTTTTCTCCCCAAAGGCCGAGGACCAGAAGATTTACCAGTAAAGTTTGTTGTTATTGTTTTTAATTAAATCCCTATTTTCTAAACTTCTCTGCTATGTACATAATATCAATTATGTATTACAGAGCATCCCAGAAAACAGGAAAAATGGACCAAATACCAAGCTCACACATGACACTAGAAAATATAAAAAACTGGATAAGAACATAACAAGAAATGTATTTTATAGACTGAACTTACTTATGAAACTAGATGAAACAGAAAAGTAATAGCTAACAGTATCTAACAGTGTGTTTAAAAATGATTTAATTTATGTTTTAGTCTGTTTGCCTCCTATATCAGAAGCATAGACTGGTGGCTTACAAACTACATCAACTACTTACAGTTCTAGAGGCTGGGAAGTCCAAGATCAAGGTGTCCTCCTGTTTTCTAGTCATAGAAATCTTGGCATAGTGCCCTCACATGGTGGAACAGGTAAAGGAACTCTTTGGGATTAGCTCTTTTATAAAGGTACTATTCTGATTTAATAGGGCTCTAGCCTCTTGACTAATCTACCTTCCTCATACCATCTCATTGGGAGTTAAGATTTCAAAATAGAGGCTGGGCATAGTGGATCATACATGTAATCCTACCACTCTGAGAGCCTGAGGTGGGAGGATCCCTTGAGCTCAGGAGTTCATGACTAGTTTGAGTAAGAGTGAGACCCCATTTTTACTAAAATTAGAAAAATTATCTGGGCATTGTGGTAGGTGTCTATTGTCCCTGCCTCTTGGAGGCTGAGGCAGGAGGATCACTTGCGCCCAGGAGAGTGAGGTTGCTGTCAGCTGGGCTGACACCATGGCACTCTAGCCTGGGCAAGAGAGTGAGACTCTGTCTCAAAAAAAAAATTTCAACATATGAATTTGGAAAGGGAGTATGCATTCACAGTCAGTTTATGGCAGTAACCACACAGGATTTGACCCTTAGAAAAGTCGATTGACCCAGGCATGGTGGCTCACGCCTGTAATCCTAGCACTCTTGGAGGATGAAGTGGGTAGATTGCTTGAGTTCAGGAGTTTGAGACCAGTTTGAGCAAGAGCAAGACCCCATATCTAAAAATAGTTGAGTGTTGTGGTGGTCACCTGTAGTCCCAGCTACTCAGGAGGCTGACGCAAGAGGATTGTTTAAGTGCAAGAGATTGAGGTTGTTGTGAACTGTGACACCACAGCACTCTACTGAGGGTGACAAAGTGAGACTCTGTCTCAAAACAAACAAAAAAAAAAGTTGACAGAAATGTGATCATCTTAACTGATAAAATTTAGCACTTATTCATGAAAAAAATCTTTTAACCAAGTGAAAACAAAAGAAGTTATCCTTAACTTGATAAATAGTATTAATAGTATTTACCAAAAGCATATAGCAAAATCATACTTAATGATAAAGCATTAGCAGTCTCACCATTAATATAACAAACAAGTAAGACAGATGGCTTCTACATGTATTCATTATTGTACTGGCACTCCTAGGCAATGAAAGACAATAGAAAAAGAAGAGAGATACAGCAGAGATTATTAGCATTCACCAAACTCTCACTTACTTTATGTTTTTCACATTGTCCAGCTTCCCTGCTCCTAAATGGGGGATATGTGATCAATTCTTGACTAGGGGATGTGGGCAGAAGAGATGTAAACTACTGTCACATTTGGACTGTAGAACATCTTGCAGAATTATTTAGCAGGCTCTTCCCTATAGGGAAACGACACCAACATAGGATGGAGCAGGATAGCCAAGTCCACCTTTGACCTCTCCCACGTTTATTGTGCTGAGAGTTGGAGTTTGGTTACCACAGCCTAGTCTAGCCTGTCTTATCCTGTCATAGGCATGTGGGTGTTGAAGCATGAGATTTATGGTTATTGCCTATCCAAAAGGTCCACAGAACCTAAAAATGAACTATTAGAGAGTTGAGCAATTTTATACTCAAACACAGAAATCAATCACATTTTCAATTAGAAATATGATAATATTTTAAAACTTATAATCTACTGTTACAAGGGAGGTAGGAATTGGCATAATCAATATTCTAGTCAAGACTATTTAGTTACGGGGAATAGAAACTCATTTTGATTGGTTTTAGAAAAAAGAGAGACAGTGAAAGGACAGAAACCAAGTACAAGAAATACAGTTGATCCTTGAACAATGTGTGATTTAGGGACACCAACTCTCCCTACCTGTGCAGTCAAAAATCCACGTGCAATTTTAACTCCCTCCAAAGTTAGCTACTAATAGCCTGCTGTTCACCAAAAGCCTTGCTGATAGCATAAATAGTTGACTAACACAATTTTGTATGTTTTACATATTTATATATGTAATATACTATATCCTTTCAATAAAGTATGCTAGTAAAATAAAACTTATTTAAGACAATCACAAGGAAGAGAAAATATATTTACTATTTATTAAGTGGAAGATGAGTATTATAAACGTCTTTGTCCTCACTGTCTTCACATTGAGTAAAATGGAGAAGAGGAGGAGGAGGAGGGGTTGGTCTTGCTGTCTGCATTGGAGCCAGAAGAAAATTCACCTGTAAGAGGACCCACTCAGTTCACACCCTGTTATTCAAGGGTCAACTGCATAGCTTTGGCTCTTTCAAACTGGAAAACTGATGAACCTTGTAGTTTCTCTGTATCTCAGGGCTGCATGATACTTCTGTCTTCCCTTTCTCTTAAGTTTCTTTCTTTCTTTGCTTATGGCCCACTAAGGCAGCCAATTCCTAGTCTAAGCAGCCTTACAGGCTTAGCGTTCATACCATCTCTATGTGTCTTCTTAAGCAAGAGAGGATCTTACAGGTTGCTAGCTAGACAATGGATTTGCTGGCCTTGGGTCAGCTATTGCTGAAGAAGGTAGGGTCAACTGATAAGAGATCTGTTCCCCCAAGTTCCCTTTTACAGCATAAGTGGTAGCAGATCTCAGTGAGACGATGCTGTTGCCATCCTAAAACACTTCCAATGCACCCCTATTTTTGATATTAGATGACAGCATAGCTAAGTATTACACTCTACACTCTCTTTTTAAAATTATTTTTATTAAATCATAACTATGTACATTAATGTATTTATGGGGTACAATGTGCTGATTTGATATACAATTTGGAATGCTTAAACCAAGCTGGTTAACATAGACTTCCCCTTACTTAATTGTTATCTTAAGACATTCATACTCTACTCTTTTTTTTTTTTTTTTATTAAACCATAGCTGTGTACATTGATATGATCATGGGGCATCATACGCTAGCTTCATAGACCGTTTGACACATTTTCATCACAATGGTTAACATAGTCTTCCTGGCATTTTCTTAGTTACTGTGCCAAGACATTTACATTCCACATTTACTAAGTTTCACATATACCCTTGTAAGAGGCACCTCAGGTGTAATCCCACAAATCCCCCTCCCTCTATCCACTTCCCCTCTCCCTCCCCTCCCTTTCCCTCTTCCCCCATTCTTAGGTTGTATCTGGGTTATAGCTTTCATGTGAAAGCCCTAAATTAGTTTCATAGTAGGGCTGAGTACATTGGGTACTTTTTCTTCCATTCTTGAGATACTTTACTAAGAAGAATATGTACCAGCTCCATCCATGTAAACACGAAAGATGTAAAATCTCCATCTTTCTTTAAGGCTGCATAATATTCCATGGTGTACATATACCACAATTTATTAATCCATTTGTGGATCGATGGGCACTTGGGCTTTTTCCATGACTTAGCAATTATGAATAGGGCTGCGATAAACATTCTGGTAC
>CAUYPK010154949.1:0-20128 GCA_963574355.1 Loris lydekkerianus | reverse complement strand
TGAAACTGCCTCTACCTAGATACAGCCAATGTGGTACCATGCCACTGGCCCGACCCTGTCACTCACCTCTTCCCCCGCCTTCTTTCCCTGCCCCTTCTCCACAATAAAAAAATAAATAAATTCAAAAAAAAAAAAAAAATTTGTGAGGTACAAAGAAACAGAGAGTGGTGGAAAATTCATGCCAATTGATGCATATATTAGAAAATACTAACTTTCTACAATTAAAAATATAAATTTCCACCTTTGAATACTAGCAAAAGAATAAATTCAAACCAAAGTAAGCTGAAGAGAATAATTTAAAAAAATAGAAAAGCAATCTATGAAGTTGAAACAAGAGATCAAGAGAAAAAAGTCAATAAAACTCAAACATGTTTCTTAGAAAAAAGAGATAAAGAGAGGAGAAACAAATTACAGATATTAGAAATGGAAGAAGGAACATCACTACAGGTTCTGTGTCTATTAAAGATAAAAGAAAATACTGTACTTCTACACATGTATAGTAATTTGAAAACCTAGATGAATAAACCAGTTCCTTAAAAGACTGAATCTGTTTAAACTGACATAAAATAAATAGACAATCTATATAGGCTTATATATATTAAAGAAATATAGTCAAAAATCTTTCATAAAAGCACAGATGTGTTTACTCTTTGGTTAATTGTACCAAGCATTTGAGGAAAAAATGTATCAATTCTCTAAAATATCTTTTGGAAGATAGAAGCAAAGTGAACATTTTCTAAATCACTCTAAGTTCATCATTATTCTAATCCCTAAATTAGACAAAAATATTACAAAAAAAGAAAACTACATATAAAAATGATGCAAAAATTTTCAAAAAATATTTAAATTGAATCAACAATGCAGAAAAAGTATTATACAATGCAACTAAGAAGGATTTATACTAGATACAACAAATAGGTTAAAGAACATACTTGTTCAACATTTAAGTACATGATATGATTAAACTAATTATATCAACAAGCTAAGAAAACCACACAATCATATGGAAAAGCAAAAAAGACAACATTTTGATTCTTCCCAGCCATGAGCATGGTATGTTTTTCCATGATAACATTAATTTTAATTCACAAATTGAGAATTAGGAACATTCAAAATCCTCTCAGATCACTCAAATAAAATGAACAATGAGCAATTTCTTTGAAAACAAAGAATGTTAACTTTCACTATGTGGTTAAGTTTTTATTATTGGCTCCACTAATTTTTTTATCCTTCTCTCTAAATCCCTTATAGAATGCTGTGTTTAAGGTAAGGAATGGGCTATAACAATTCATGACACCCAGACCAAGAAGGAGCTTTGATTAGGGGGGTTGCTCCCAGTATAATGTTCTTGGGGGAAAGAAACATTTAGACCCATCGCCCTCAGGTTAAAAAAGAAATCACAAACAGAAAAGATGAATAAGAACTTTAGACAAAACAAAAGAAGAAAAAAAAGCCCATTACATATTACAACAAATAAGTAATATCAGTTTCATTCACATGGTAAGTATTTGAAAAGTGATCCTAATATTAATACTTACACAGATTCTTTTTACTGAAGGATTTAAAGATGTATTTTACGATGTCCTTCATTTATTTGACGTTTATGATATGGCAGAAATGAGCCAATAGCAGCCTGGACATAGTCAGAGGGCAGCAGTGGATTTGAGGAATATTTTGGAGGATTTTCAAACAAGTTAGATCAAGGGTCTGAGAGAAAAAGAAAAGTCAAGGCTTAAGTTTGGGATTTGAGGAGCTGTGTGAATGGTATGCTATTTTTAAAGACATCTCTGGAACCCTGGGCCAGGAGCAGGTGTACAGAAGTGGGAAAAAGCAGAGGGAAGGAGTATTAAAGACCCACGGTTTTGTATTGAACGCCTCAGCTTCATGCCGCCCGTCACCGTCCGAATGGAGAGATCAGGTCGATGCAGGGACATGGCTGGAGGGTGGCATCACCTAGGCAACCAAAGCAGGTAGGGGTTATTGGTAGCAAATGTTGTACAGTGATTGTAAAGAACAGTCTCTGGACTCAGAACAACTGAATTCAAAGCTCTTTACAGAATGAACTTTACTGTTTCGGTCTTCTCATCTGAATAACAAGGATGATAGCAAACCTTACTGAGGTGAAGTGAGAATTCAATTATCTAACATGTAAGTACTTAGGATGGTGCCTGGATCATGGAAAATGTTATGGAATGTTGTCTCTTACTATAATTGTAGTTCTGAGTTGTGTTTCTCTAGCCCATCAAATCGGCCGGATGGGTCAGGGATTGCCTCCCATGCACGTCTGTTTTGCACAGTTTTTGATTGCTAGTGCAACAGGGTTAAACTACAAACAGGAAGCCCCTTGTTTGTCTTTGGTGCCCCTGGGCAGTGAGCACTTTCAGAGCAGTGAAGCCTGATAAAGTTCCACTCTCCAAATGTTACCTGTTTTCTGTGCTTTGTTTTTCTCCCTGTGCTTATCACCTTCTCAGTATTGTATATCTGTGGTCCCCAGCCCCCAGGCTGCAGCCTGGTACTGATCCATCGCCTATGAGGAACAGGTCTGCACAGCAGGAGGTGAGCAGCGGGCAAGCAAGTGAAGCTTCATCTGTATGTACAGCTGCCCCCCGACCCTCCATTGCTTGCATCACTACCTGAGCTCTGCCTCCTGTCGGATAAGCCAAGGCATTAGATTTTCATATGAGCACGAACCCGACTGCATAGGAAGGATCTAGTCTGCCTGCTCCTTAGGAGAACCCAATGCCTAATGATCTGAGGTGGAGACGTAATGTGCCTGTATCATCCTGAAACCAGCCCCACCCCTCATCTATGGAGAAATTGTCTTCCGTGAACCTGGTCCCTGCTGCCAAAAAGCTTGGGGACCACTGTTATATATGACATGCTTATTTGTTTATTTTTTGTCTTTTCTTGGGGAGGGAAGGATTTCTTGGGGATTTTTGACTGTTTTGTTCACTGTTAGTACCTGACTCAGTCAATATACAAAGAATGAATGAAATTACCTAGCCCTTCCTGCTCCCCTTCTCTGTTTCTTACTCTAGTTCTTTGATTATTTTCTAGGAAAAAAACATCATCAAAAAGCAGGTTGGCATTAATATGATTCTCTGGTCCTTTCTGATTTGTACATAATGTCTAGTTTCATTGAGACACGCCTCATCCATGAAATGGATGTTCAGAAAAAGCCACTGATAGCAGTTTCAATTGTGACTTTGGAAATCAATTCTGGAATTGACATATAGTCTCCTGAAAGTGTCGGTACTTCACTTGCTGCTGGTCGTCCCCTCTGTTTCCCTGCCAGTCCACATGCCCGTGAGATTCCAGCCCACCTGCAGATTCTGATCACACTTTCTTTTTGTATTTTTCTCAGCAATGTTTGTCAATGAGAGGCATTGAGAGCTAAGGCAGGGTGGAAGTTGATACATGGCCCAGTCAGTCTATGACTTATGAGACCTACGGCAAGTCCAAGGCACTGTATTGATTCTGCAGAATGGACTGGAAGCTGACCTTCATCTCACAGAACCCTCTCACTGGCTCCTGGCCTGTTTATTCCCAGTGGACCACTTGCATCATACAGCTTTGTTTCAAAATCATTAACTTTTATTTCCCTTTACATCCCCTCATGATTCTACCTTACGTATAAAGAATGGACAAATTGATGTCTTTATTTAGCACAAAAGCTTCAGTCCTGTTTCAGTGTCAGCTTTTTAGAGGCAGTTAATTTTATCTTCTCTCACAGCATGGATATAGTACACAGATACTCTTTTCTTGAAAATGCAGACATGGCGTCAAAATAAAGTACATTTTAATCCTTACGCTACCTGTGACAGCATTTATTAATGATAACCCTTAGTGTTCTGCATTGCAAGTAGCCTTTTGAAAATGTTTTCTGATTGTCCTGATTAGATGAATCTTAATCTTAGGCCTGATTTCTCACTGTGGTTGGATCAGCCTTCACATCATGGTGCATGGAGTTCAACAAATTATGGGGAAGGTGAGTTAAATATTCATCCCTGAGGCTGTCTGGGAAGGGGCACTGGCAGTCTGCTGCTCCCAGGTCTTTCTTTTATCTGTAGAACGAATGCGAGGCTGAAATAGGACTTTTCTCTTCAGCCATTCTGTTTGTTCTTGAATCGTTGGTGTGTACTGGACTTCAAAATACCACCTGGAAAAAAAATAACCTGTTTCTGGATTAAATTATGACACATTCATTGTTCCTTTGAATTCCAAGCATTTTATGTTATTGGAGGATGGTCATTACATTCTAATAACTAAAATTCTAGGATGTTCTAACTGGAAAGAAACTTATGCTGCTTCTACTAGAAAATTCTCATTACGCAGATAAGTGGCGAGGACTGAGAAGCTCAGAATTTACTCCAGGTGACAAAGCCATCAGTTAGTCTACAAAGAAAATTCATGGTCCCTAGAGTTCATCGTGATAGTAGATCTTGGTTTGGAGGCAGTCACCTGATTTCCTGGGCACTTATGTAAGACAGAACATTCAAAACAAACCTGCCTTCTTTTTTCAGAGGTGACTGGATGCTCCCACTACAGTACCCAGGCAGAGAGATCAGTCTATGAGTATATGAGTGAAAAACACACACGGAGACATATCTTGTGGCTGTTTTACCCAGAATTGTCTGATTTTTACCCAGGTCTTTGTTGTTGCTATGTTCACCTTGCCTGAGGGGAAAGAAATTGAACAGAGCAACAGAAGGTGTGTGGACAATGCACCAGCAAAATCACATAAACATTTTTCTCCCGCGGGTAAAAAAGAGAAGGATTCACATAAAACCTTCTAAAAATAATAATTCCTTCAAAATAAATGCCGTATCTCTTATCTTGACTCTGTAATGTCATTGCTATTACTTATATTCCAGACTGGGTGACCCACAGGGCTGATGCTGCATCCGAGGGCAGGGGGCCTCCCTTTGTGATCTGTGTCAATAAAGCGTGGATGGCACGGGAGTATTTTTATTTCTAAGCAAATTAATGAGCTTATTATATAGTTTGACAAATAAAAAGTGCTAGGCAGAAAAATAAAGATAGGGATAATCCTGGCAGGAGGTAGACTATCTGACAGTCATAGGAACATCATATTTTAAACAGAGTTTCCGAGTGTGCAAGTTATGTACTAAATAGCACCATTTGGAGAAATGGGCAAAGGCACAGACACTAGGACAATGAGGTCTCAATTGCAAAGCTGAGGCATTTGTCCCTTTGATATACCCTTAGTTGTTAGCGGATTGCTTCAAAGTAAATGAATACATGTTGACCCACTTTCTTCAACTTTACTAAGTTACAGTGTTCATTTTTATTGTATCTAGAAAGAATTCAGACATATGAAAGGATGTCTGTTAGCTTTCTTTCTTTATTTCTTTTTTTTTCTTTTGCACTTTCTGGCCAGGGCTGTGTTTGAACCTGCCACCTCCAGCATATGGGGCCGGCACCCTACTCCTTTGAGCCACAGGTGCCTCTCTATTATCTTTATTTCTTAATGTGAAAGTCAAAACTTTGCAATTTTAATAGCAATTCAAGGGTGGAAGATCAATTAACAAATTGTTTTATTAAAATCTAGCTTTAAAAGGAAATTTTTCATTCTCCACCCCCTTTTTCATTTTTTTGATCTTTTTAACTCCTCAAATTCCTTTTTACCCGTTATCTCCCCCCCCCCTTCTTTGTTCTTCCATTTATGCCCTCATTCATTAAAATTTTTGGCCTTCATTGAAGGTGTTTCTGAAGCACCTTTCTTGGAAGTAATCAACACCAAGAATTACTGCTATGATAAAGGTAAAGGTTCATGGGACGCTGAATTCTGCAGACACGGGGTATGAATATTGGAAAATGGAAATACAGAACTGGACCCTTTGTGGAGGCTGCAAGTAGAGTGGTGATGAAGGCTGATCTTTTTGGAGGAGCAGAGTCTAAGCCCCATCATTCAGATCTCCACCAAATCTGAGAGGCTAAAAAGCCAGTTCAAGTGGTAATGATAGCCCATGTGCATTTTACGTTGATTTTCTGGGCATAATAAATGGAAAGGGGGAGGAGAGAGCCTGAAAATGCTGCAGCTGTGAGATGTCCAATATTTGGACCCAAAGATCTTATAATAGCACAAGAGGCAGAATAATGACCCTCCAAAGATGTCCATGTCCTAACTCCTGGAACCCGCACAATGCATTACCTTTTGTGGTAAAAGGAACTTTGAAGATAAGATTTAAAGGTATTTGACTTCAGCTGAGGAGAATGTCCTGGATTATTCAGATGAATCATATCTGTCCTTAAAAATGCAAATCTTTTTCCTGGCTTGGTTGTAGAGAGATGTAATGGCAACAGGGGGAGACATTCAAGGTGTGAGAGGGACTCACGTCTGCTGCCTTACAGATGGGGAAAGGAGGAGCAGGGCCAATACATGTGGGTACCCAAATCTCAGCTAGCTGCCAGTAAGGAAAAGAGATCTCAATTCTATAACCTTAAGGAGGCCAGCGTGGTGGCTCACACCTGTAATCCCAGCCCTCTCTGGGAGGCTGAGGCAGGAGGATTGCTTGAGCTCAAGAGTTTGAGACCAGCCTGAGCAAAAGTGAGACCCCTTCTCTAAAAATAGCCAGGTGTTGTGGTGGGTGCCTGTCATCCCAGCTACTTAGGAGGCTGAGGCAAAAGAATCAATTGAGCCCAAGAGTTTGAGGTTGCTGTGAGCTACGACACCACAGTACTCTACCAAGGGTGATAAAGGGAGACTCTGTCTGAAAAAAATAAAATTAAAATTAAAAAGATAAAATCTTAAGGAACCGAATTTTGCCAACAACATGTATGAGCGAAGAAAAGGATCCTCCTCTACCGCCCCTCCTTGCCTCTGGAAAAGGACATAGAGCTTCCAATACCTTCATTTTAGCCCTGTGGGACCTGCATCAGACTTAATACATACAAAACGGTAAGTCACTATCTTTGAGGTCATTTATTAGATAGAGCAGCAACAGGAAACTAATACAAATGGTTATGGGATGAATGCAAACAGATCAAGACCCCCTACCCCCCGTCAGGGGGTCATTTCCAGTACTACTACGTAGAATGAGGCAATGCTGTCTTTGCCCTTACATCTCAAAAACAACCTTTACAGACAATTCATGCAAACATCTAGGTCAGTTAAAATGATGACTAAAGGGCACATCTACACAACAGTCAGGGTTGTTATTTATTGTCATAGAATATAGCTTTTCATTTTCAGACAGGCCTAGGAGGTAGGAGACAAAGTCTTTTCGTAGAAGTATTTAAAAAATTAATTTCCAAGTTTTGCTGGCGAACTATTCCTCTTCTTATTTCTGGGTAAATGTCACATGTAAATATATTGATTGTAATTGCTTGAACTTCTTATAACAATCAATCATTTGTCATGGAAAAAATGATGTGCCCAGCAATTAGGTCAATTTGTATCAGCTCCTTTGGTTTTTTCTTCACAGTTAATTGAGTCTTCTACAAAAGCGGTGCTGGAGTGTAGTCCTTTTAGCTCACTTACATTTAGTTCACTATTTCTCTTTCTTTGGCCTTCTTTTTGGAGCTTTTGAGTATCTTCTAGTTGTTCAGGAAGACCTCACGGTGGGAGTCCTCCAGAGCATGCAAAGCCCTAGGTGTGCTCAGGATTCACAGAGAAGTGACATGGGGGAACAGGGGTATTCTGACTGGCTGTGCCTAGATTTTTAGGTAGACTTAAGTTACATTATAATTTCACTTATTCAGAATATGATTTTTTTTTTTCAGGGTATAAATTTCTTAAAGAGGCAGGGTCTGAAAGTCCTTAAAAGTTTTACATATACAGACAGGCCTAGTAGGGTCCATCCTATATTGACATAAACTCCTTAACAGGCACAAGTGTCGTGCTTGTGCCTGTGTGTTATCTGTATCATTTACAAGCCAGCGTTTCCTCCTCAGGCTTAGGCAAAGCATTTTAGGCCTATTAGGGACTTAATTGTGTCCCCTATGACTCATATATTGAAGCCCTAACCTGTGGCTGTATTTGAAGGCAGATCCTGTAAGAAGGTCAATGAGATCATAAGCGTATAGTCTTCAACCTGTAGGACTGGGGTCCATATATGAAGAGGAAGTAACACCAGAGATCTCTCTCTCTCCTCACACTCACATAGGAGAGGCCGTGGGAGAAAACAGTGAGAAGGTGGCCGTCTACACGCCAAGGAAAGAAGCCTCACCATGATTAGGGACTTCTAACTTCCAGAACGGTAAGAAAATAAATTTCTGTTGTTTAAGGGATGCAGTCTTAAGCACAGTCTTTTGGTATGGCAGCCGTATTCAACTAAGCCACTTCCAGCAGCCTTTATTTCATCCTGGGAAGCCCTGGCTGCAAATTAAGCTTGGGACAGGTGTTGCCATCCAATTTACATTCGAAAGCAAATATCTCTGGTGGTTGTATAAAAAATGACTTAAACAAGAAGGCAAGAATGGAAGTGGGAAGTCAGCTGAGAGGATGCTGTATCATTGTCTATGAGAGGTAATTTTTCAACATTTGACTGTATGGAGAAAAAAATTACAACTCAAAGTTGTTCAATTTATAAAATATAAATATAGAATATATGTCACAACACTAGCACAAAGAGTCAGGATGCAAGGTCAGAAGACTTGTGTGTGAGATGGTAGAATATTAACATTCAGTTGACAATTATAGTTTTATTATTCATAACATAACCTCTAAGTTATTATGAAAAAGACGCAAAGACACATAGCTAAAAAGCCAATCAGGGCTTGGGCGCCTGTGCTCAGTGGTTATGCCGCTGGCCACATGCAGCAGGGCTGGTGGGTTGGAACCTGGCCCTGGCCTGCTAAACAACAATGACAGGGATGACAAAAAAATAGCCAGGCGTTCTGGTGGGTGCCTGTAGTCCCAGTGCTTGGGAGGCTGAGGCAAGAGAATTGTTTAAGCCCGAGAGTCTGAGGTTGCTGTGAGCTGTGATGCCACGGCATTCTACTGAGGGTGACATAGTGAGACTCTGTCTCAAAAAAAAAAAAAAATAAATAAAATGAAATAAAATAAATAAAAATAAAGAAAATTAAATGAAGTATTAAAAATATTTTATTAGCTCAAAATCAGGCTGAAAAAAAATGGACAAGGAGAGAAAAGGAAACAGATGGGACAATGAGAAATCAAATAGCAAAATGATAAACCTAAATCTAACTATATCCAAAGTTATAGTTAATATAAGTTAAGTGAATATTCTAATTGAATCACAGAGATTATCAGATAGGAGATAAAATAAGCAAGGTCCAGTTAAATGCCATCTAAAGAAATATGCTTTAATAATAAAATCAGAGAAAGAGTGACAGAAAAAGGATGAAAAAAGATATGCCTAAAAACAACGAACATGAAAAAGATGAAGTGGCTGTATTAATATCAGGCAAGATAGACCTCAAGACAAGAAATAGTGCTAGAGATAATAAAAAAATTCAATTCATTACAAAGATATAATACTTACGAGTACATATGCCTAATAAAAGAGCTTCAAATTATAGGAAGCAAGATTAGACAGAATTACAAGGAAAATAGACAACTGCACACAGTTGCATATATTAACATGCCCTCTCAGTAATTTATAACAACAAATATGAAGAACCCAGTAAAGAGCAGAAGATACAGACAACATTGTCAACCTCTTTGATCTCCTTGACATTTATAAAACAATATCCTTTAACTAGGATATATATTCTTTTCAAGTGACATAGAACTTTCCAGAGCTACATGCTGAACCATAAAACAAATTCTAAGAAGTATAAATTTATACAGTTGTTTTGGAAAACCATTTGGAAGTATCTATTAAAGCTAAAAAAAAAAAAAAAGCTAAACTTACTCCTACCCTGTGTACATGCAGACCCATTCATAGGTATATCCCACAGAGGACTGAGTCCATGCAAAGGCAAGTATTATACAATATTATCTACATCAATTTTATTAATAACATCCCCAAATCTATTAATAACATCCCCAAAGCGTTTAAACAAATGCTCGTAAATAGGAGAATGGATATTTTGTGGTGTGTTCCTATAAGGGAATATGGAAAAATAAACCTTGGGCTTTGCAGAAAAAAATGGATGAGTTTCACAGATAAAATAATATGCTCAAGTATCCAGTGATGAGTCTGATCGTGCTGTATGATTCCATGTCTGTGAAGTTCAAAAACAGGCAAAACTCATCAACAATAATTGAAGGAAAAAGAATGAGAATAGCTATTAATTCTTGGGGAAGACAGCATTGCCTAGGAAGGGCACATGGGAACATTCTACAGGCTGGCAGGCTGTGTGTGAGACAGGTGGTTACAACACAGTGTAAATGACAGTAGAGTCCAAGTTGAAACAACTGACCAGGTTGGTTCCTGAAGCCCAGCAGTACCAATTTTGTAAACACTATGTGTAGTAAGAACCTCAGTTTTATAGTCAACATTCCTTGGAGCTCCCAAATGATCACCAAAGCAGAACTGGTGATAAGTATGTTATTTCTAAATCTGGTGAGTTGAAATGTGTCATCCTTTGAATAGGAGCTTGCAAACAAGTGGTATTTGTACCAACTATATGAAGATGTTTTCTTGAGCAGATTACTGATTAAATGAATCCTAAAATGAGACTTTTTGAATGACTTAAAAATACAAATTGTTTGGAACCCATTAGAAGCAATCACCACAAACTGACATTCTCGGTGTATGTTAGACCCGATTCATCTTTAAAGTGTGGTTTTTGATGGGTAAGACTTTTTGGCTAGTTGAAGTTATTGTGAGAAAAATATTTTTGTTCCTTCCTGACTGTCCTCCCTGGTATCTTTCTGAGTGTGCTTAGTAGGAGGCATCTCTTTGCATCAGCCTGGATGAGCCTGGGCAGCCCTGCATTAAACTTTCTATAGAAAGGGAATTATATATTGTGATTCTTCCCTACTTGCCACAGCTATAGGGACATCAAAGAGGACTCATACATAGACATATGTTAATGTAGCCAGAGGGAAGTGGTAGAGTCAGACCCGAGTTTAAACAGTGGACAGGCCAGGCGCAATGGCTGACACCTATAATCCTAGCATTCTGGAAGGCTGAGGTGGGTGGAATGCTTGAGCTCAGGAGTTCAAGACCAGCCTGAGCAAGAGCCAAACCCTGTCTCTAAAAATAGCCGGGCATTATGGTGGGTGCCTGAATTTCTACCTACTCGGGAGGCTGAGGCAAGAGAATCACTTGAGCCCAAGAGTTAGAGGTTACTGTGAGCTGTGACACTACGACACTCTACCAAAGATGACAAAGTGAGACTCTGTCATGAAAAGAAAAGAAAGAAAAGAAAAGAAAAGAAAAGAAAAGAAAATGAAATAAACAGTGGCTGTAGTATACGGTGGGTGTGCAATTTTGGTCAAGTTGCTAAAACTCTCTGAGCCTCAGTTTCCTTATCTGTAAATATAACTGATAATCATAGAGGTCATTGTTATAGGGTATTTTGATAGGGTATCTAGAACAGTGTCAAGTATATTGTAGGTGTGCAATAAATGATGATATTATTTTATGATGATGGTAATGCTGCTGCTAACATTAAACTTAGTGAAATTCTGACCTTTTCCCTTCATAAATACAGGCAAAAACATCAGTATGCAGTTATGCACAATTAAATGAGTTCTTTTGGTCCTTACTTTCTTGAATAATGGGGCTTATCAATTCTTCATAAAGCACTTTGGATTCTGGAGCTAAAGCTCTAAGAAGTCTAATGACTAAATAAAATTTAAATGCCATTAGTACTTCATATAATTATCACAAAGTGCCAGAGAGATATTTTGAATATCAATACATTGAGTCAGCTATTTTGCTCTAAGATTTCTATTGAGATGTTAACAGACAGAAAAGCAGTAAAAATACTGCATGAAATTTATTTTTGTTTTAATTTTTTAAAATCCCGCATTGCTTAGCACAGAAGAAAGTGACTATCAGGGAATTTTAGAGTAGTTTATTAGCCTTTAGAATAAAAGCCAGCTTTGTAAATTGGCTAATTGTACTCAAATTTGGGGCTATTGCCATTCTCCATAATCACTATAGAATAGTTATGCGGGGCTTGTGTACACTACCATCTAATTTGACATTCATTCCTTTTTCACGTTTGGGGAATTTTGGATCTACTGTAAAAATAATTGGCATGGAAAAGCAAAATGGTTTTCTCTTTTTAAACAACAGTATTACACTGATGCAAAGTATACTGAAGAGGAGCTGGGAAGAGAGGATAGGGGAGTGTGTCACATAAAATAATTAACATGCATTTAATACTAATTCTTCATTATCCTCAGTAAGAAGGAAGGTGGGATGGCAAAGAGAAAATGGTATGAAATGCTTAGGTCTGTTTGTAAGAAGTATGAATTTGATTCAAGTGAAACAAGGACTACAATTTACTTATTGTTTAAGCTGTGCGAAAAAGTATGTTAGGAATTTTGCATATGTTATCTTATTTAATCCTTCAGTGGCCCACAAAAGGAGATGTTCAATGGACAATACAATTATACAATTAAAAAAAGTATTAAACTATTTTAAAAAATATTAAAAAAAATATTTATTAGCCACTTACCTGACAGGCAGCTAAGGACATCAGGAATTCCGTGATAGCTAAGACATGATTTCTGCTCTCCACAATCTCACAGAGGGTAGAGATCACTGACATACACATGGAAAAAATATAGTTTGTAATAAGTAGTGTGTAAGAATGAACAAAGGACTATCATCATTGATTTGTAATCATAATTGATTTGTAGATAGGCGTTCTTACAAGAGTCACTTTGGAACTGGAAGATTTCCCAGGATTCAAGGATAGGAGATGGCTTACAACTTAATTTATAATCAAAGATTTATTGACATTCACTAAGAGAGCAGACTTCAGTGTTCTCACCACACACAAAAAGATAACTACATGAGATAATGCATATTTTGTTTGTTTGTTTGTTTTTTGTTTTTTTGAGACAGAGTCTTAAGTTGTTGACCTTGGTAGAGTGCTGTGGCATCACAGCTCTTAGCAATCTCAGACGCTTGGGATTAAGTGATTCTCTTGCCTCAGCCTCCCTAGTAGCTGGGACTACAGGCACCTGTCACAATGCCTGGCTATTTTTTTTTTTGTTGCAGTTGTTATTGTTGTTGTTGGTTTAGCAGGCCAGGGCTGAGTTTGAACCTGCGAGCCTGCGTGTGTGTGGCCGGTGCCCCCCTACCCACTGAACTATGGGCACTGCCCAGTAATACATGTTAAGTTGCATGATCTAGCCATTCCACAGTGTATGCATATATCAAACATTGTGTTGTAAACCATAAATATATACAATTTTTATGTGTAAATTAAAAAAGAGAATAGATACAACTCTATTTTAGGCCCCCACTGAAAGGATTTGTTGAACATATATTTTCATGTTTGGGCAAGGCATTAGGCATGTGGACTGTGGCATGTGGACTGAAGAGCAGGTCCAAGAAGAGGAATTCTTTGAAAGACAATGGCCTGGAAATGCATATGTGACTCCCTCTTTGTTAGAATTCCCACTCAGGATCTACCCAGTGCACACAAACAGAGCCCGGAGAGTATGTCTCTGGAGGTGAGATTTCCTGAGATATCTCTGAAATAGAATAGATACGGCGACTTAGTTACTTGGGCTAATGGCTCAGGCCTCTCCCTGCCAGCAGATGGGGGCAGATAGTCTCAGAAGAGAATTCTACTGTGGCTGCTGGTCCTTTGGGTGGGCTTCCGCATTGTTTAAATCTGCCAGAGCTGGAGAGCAACTGCCTGTGGGACTGAACCACTCCATCCCACTGTCTGAGAGAGCCATCCATCGCCTGCCAACCCCGTGGAGTCTTCCTCTCTGTAGCACAAGGCTCCAGCTCACTCACCGCTGCGTCTATTGCAGGAATTGTCTTGTTCTTGCCAATAGCCTGGAGACCCTTACAACCTCTTTGGGTGATATAGGGATATATAGCCATGAGCATGCAGGTGTCACTGTCATTCTTGCAAGGCAGTGGATTTCAGCCTTTGAATACACGTTATTACTTCTAATAAAAATCCCTATGCCTGGATGCTACACAGACAAGTTACATCAGAATAGCCTAGGCATCCATGTATCTTTAAATCTTTTTTGTGTGTGTAATGTACAGCCAGGGTTACACATGGCTAATTTAATATGGCTCACAATTACTACATTGAGTAGTTAAAAGAGATAATTAATTCTGACAGAAAAACCAAAGGAAAGGGGATACAAAGCATTAACACAGAAAGAAGAAAATTTCAAGTCAATCATATAAAGCCACAGCGATATAGCTACATTCTGAAACAATTTTTTAAATTTTACTATTCATTAAAAGAATTAAAAAAAATAGACCACTGGTTGGAACTCAGCTATTATTTAAAAAACTCAATTGGAGAAAGTGGCTATGACTCAGACAAATACAAAGACATGGAAATCAGATGTGAGTGGTACTTCACTAAATACCAAGAGGGAAAGGGAATAATACATAGAGAATGGCTAATAATGAAAGAAATAATATTAATAAAACATTTACCTGAGTGAAGGACTTAAATCTAAAATTTAAAAAGGTATAATGTCTCCTAAGTAGCATTGGAATGAAAGATCCCAAATAATTAAGTGGAAGATACGAGAAAAACATAAAATTGATTATTTAGCTTAATGACAGTACCCAGATCATTACCCAATGACAGTATCCAGATCATTACCCAATGACAGTACCCAGATCATTATTTTCTTAGGAAAAAAAAGTATATTTTTGGAGGATGCAGGATTCATTTGGGAGATACATATATTCTACATAAAATAAAATTTTCAAGTACAATGAAAAAGGGTCGAGTCACCTGTCAGGTTGAGGATAATATGACTTGGAGATACAGGCATACACAATAGACATGTGTATATAATAAAATACATTAAGAATATTTGAAATAAGAAAATATATGATTTAAGACAAAACTAAGAGATCATATCTAAAATTTTTAAACAATCTCAGCAAAACCCAAGAGGTGGTGGGTGAGAGGTCCAAGGGAACCATGGCCTGGAGGCCAGGTTGTTAAATTACATGATTCTGGGAAGTGCCTGTGGCTCAGTGGGTAGGGTGCCAGGCCCATATACTGAGGCTGGCAGGTTTGAACGCGGCCCAGGCCACTGCAACAAAAAATTAGCGGGGCATTGTGGTGGGCGCCTGTAGTCCCAGCTACTTGGGAGGCTGAGGCAAGAGAATCGCTTTAAGCCCAAGAGTTGGAGGTTGCTGTGAGCTGTGACGTCACGGCATCTACCGGGGGCAGTATAGTAAGGCTCTATCTCTAAAAAAAAATAAATAAAAATAAATAAATAAATAAATTGCATGATTCTCCCCCTGGTGGGATGGGGCATTTGGCCACATAGTGACAGACTTAAACTATCACAAATTATCTAGGTAGGCAAGTGCCACATAGTAATAGCATTGTCATATGTTCATCTGATGCCACAAGAAGACAAGTGGGCAAGTAACTGTCTCGGTTAGCAGCATAGTTACTTAATATAGAGTCATCCACGTAGAAAAGTAAGTTTCATCATAGCTATTAGGAAGAAATATGTAATGAGTAACAATACTGAAAAGTATGGTTATCTTTCCAAAGTAACCAGGTGTGCAGGTGGTGGAGGTAGGCAAGAACTTGAAAAAAGAGGTAAAATTGTTAGAGGAAAATTGAGGTAAACTATGACAAGCAATAATAAATAGATCAAATGAGGTTAAAGTATGAAATTAAAACCAGTATATAAATTGTCATAATACATGAAAAGTACTGACTGAACTTCTATAACACAAGTCAGAGACTTTTTCAGGAGGTTAAAAGGCAAATGCACAAGATAGAGTAATTAATAGTACAATCATAACAGCATGATTGAAATGCACCAAACATTTTGGTGCATAATGACAAAACTCTAAAAAATAAGAATGACTTGGACCAAGTAAAATTATTGTAGTAGATTTTAATATAATTCATTAGAAAAATATTAGTGATCAATTCAATAAAAACCCAGGGCTACCTTACATTTTAATTATGTAATTAAAATCTCAAAGCAATATGTATTGAAGGAACATTGTAGCCTATTACAAAGTGCACGTATTTATATTTTGGTTCACAGGCATGCGCAATAATCAAAAAATGAATAAGATCATAGCATTAAAAATTCAGAGGTTTTGTAGATCACATTTCTAATTATAAGCCAATAAAGCTAGAAATCAGCAGAGCAGTTATTGTAATATCTTACCTACTTGTAATTTAAAAACATAAACCCTCAAGTAAAAAAAAAAAAAAAATTAAACTATCACAAATTATCTAGGTAGGCAAATGCCGAAAGGTCAGCTCACATTACAGCTTATGTTTTATTCAGAGAAAGTTATTATTATTATTAAAACGAAGTCTCACAATAAAGATAATGATGAACGTAAAAAACTAGAAATATCATGGTAGAACATACTGAAAGAATGAAGGTAGTAATAATTACTGAGGTAAGAAATAAAATTTAAAAAATAGAAAAAGTGTAAATACACCCTCAGATACAGCCTTTAGAAAAAGCAAAACACGTGGCAGCTTTGATTATGTGTAATAATTAGGAAAGCATCGTTGATAATATGTCAGGTACTGAAAAAATAAACAATTCATGAGAATATTATGTATATTTCTTCTGAGGATCATATTTTATTGATAACTGATTTCTTGCTTATTTCAATGTTCTCAGATTTGCCCATTTTGTAAGCACTTTAAGACCACCATTGCTGGTATTCAAGTTTAGGCCTGAGAACTTTCTTTATAATACCAAGATCACCTATCATCTTTACTCCACCTTCATGGTTTGTTTTTTGGGTTTTTCTTTTGAGACAGAGTTTTATTCAGTTGCCTGGGTAGAGTGCTGTAGTGTCATAGCTCATAGCAACCTCAAACTCCTGGGTTCAAGTGATTGATTCTCCTGCCTCAGGTTCCTGAGCAGCTGGGAAACTGGCACCCACCACAACTCCTGGCTAATTTTTCTATTTTTAGTAGAGATGAGGTCTCACTCTTGCTCAGTCTAGTCCTGAAATCCTGGGCTCAAGTAACCCACCCACCTCGGCCTCCCAGAGTGATAGGATTACAGCGTGAGCCACCACACCCAGCCCATCTTCATGTTTCAAGTAGTTCTTTTCTTTTTTTTCCCCTTCCCTTCCCTTCCCATTTCCTTTTCCCTTCCCTTGTATATGTACCAAGTGACTCCCTGTGGTTTCCATTGTACCCGCTATTAACAAGGATGAGTACTCCCTTCTTTAATGACAACTTTGTTCCTAAAACTCAGTCGTCAGGTTACTGCCATCACTGGGCTTGTTTTATAAAATGTGTGTTATTATAATAGGAACAGATTTCATTGGACTACCCATAAGAATGCATCAAGGGATCGTCAACATTGTCATGGAGATCCACAAAAGTAACCACAAATAAATGTACACGTCTTGAATAGAATAACTAGTGCCTCAACCTGGGGAAATAATTGGAAATGGTGATAGTAACTCTTGGTGAACTATGACTTTAAAATTGACAGAGAAAATCTGTAGATTCAAAGCACAGAGTCTTTAAATGAGACTGGGCAAAGCAACTGCTGGTAAAAATGCTTAGTATTGAGTATTATCCCTTAAAAAATTGGCATTTTAGTATATTACAAAATATTTCCCCTATCTTTTCCTCTTCATTTTCCCATTTATAACAACTGCTGAGGCCTCCAAAGCTGGAACCAGGCCTTTGCCTTAAATAGGTACAAACCTCCCTTCCATGGGCTTGGCCACAGTAGGGCTTTACATGCACATTTGATAAACCCTCTGGCTTGTGTTGATAAACGAGAGACAGAAAAAGTCTGGTTGCTTCAACAGTTTCTAACTATAGTTTATTTCTACTGCTCTCTAGAGTTTGTCTAACAGATACCATTCTATCTTAACATCACTTAATATTATAATACTACTGAGGGTCTGAGTTTGTTAGAGAGAGTCCTGTATCCAAGCTTTTTTTGTTTCTCAAGCTAGAACCCAACTTTTCCTTAAAACAGAGTAAAAAAGCCCACATATAATTTTTTATTTTATGGGTGTTTCTTTTATTTTTGCTTTGCACTATTGAATTACTATGATTCTTTTTTTAAATTTCAGAATATTACAGGGGTATGCACATTTGGTTACGTAATTTGCTTTTGTATGTTGTAAGTCAAAGTTATAAGTGTGTCCTTTACCCAGAATATGGCATTGCATGAGTTAGGTGTGAATTTACTCTGCACCCCTACCACTTACTTGATTTCCATTGAGTTTTACTTTACTTCCATATCCACATATAACTTTTAAGGTTTTAAATTTTCATACCATAAGACCGATGTCCATTGGATCTTATTTTGTGTTTTTGTTTTCCTTTTCCTCCAAAGCAAGACATTAAAACAGTCTAGGCAACTAACGTAGTCATAGGGTGTACAATTTTAGTTCAACTGTTGTTGGTGTATTCTAAGTTAAATTATGTATTTGGATTTTGTATTACAGTATATTCTGTATTTATTCTCATATACCTATAGACAGATAAGTTTTGTTCTTATGCAAATCTTTGAATTTCTAACTTAAACCTTGAATTACGACAGAGAAAATTGCCTGAATGCTATATTGCACTTATCACAAAGCTCTAGATCCCTGTGCAGGAGGATGGAGATGATTCAAAATGTTATTTATTATTTAAGGAAAGTATCTGGCATGAAAAGTATATAAACCAGTACATATATTTTCAAGTGATTAAATGAAAAATAAACGCTAAACTGAAATGTTTGGTAGTCTAAGAAACAATTTGTAATGAGTCTATGACAAGGCTGTAGACTTCTGTTTTGCATCACTGAAGTCCCTCAGGCTTTATCTTAAATTTCATGGACAGGTTCGCAACTCTTTAAGCTGTTCTTGTCTCATCTTGATCTCATCCTGAAGAAGGGAATTAGGTTGTTTAGTATCGGTATAAAATTGTCATACATGGGCGATGCCTGTGGCTCAAAGGAGTAGGGCACTGGCCCCATATACTGGAGGTGGCGAGTTCAAACCCAGCCCTGGCCAAAAAAAAAACAAAAACAAAAACCCTGCAAAAAAAAAAAAAATTGTCATACGTTTCTGCATTTTCCATCGGCGGTATCACAATGATAGTTTATAGGAAGCTCTCATGTATACGTAACACTGAGGAGTATTGTCCTGATTTAATGACTTGATGGAGAACATACATCTATTGAATAACTGGGTTGGAAACTCTGAGAAACTACTTTGGGAGTTAGGACATGAAACGGGTATAATTCCTTATTTGTGGATAACATAGATAAACTAACATGTGAGTGATTATGCGCATGTGGGAATTTTGTTATTTCTACCAGGCATCTATCCATTTCCTTTCATACGTGGTTCCAACTTGCTCTTCTCAGTTCAACTTCAGTACCAAGAAATATCATTGACTTTTGGATGACTTTGGATGCACTTGTCCTTCCATCATATTTGCTTGGCAAAATATCAACCATAGTTCAGTCTAACTGCAAGGCACAGATGTTACTATCTACTGCTTATGGCTTTGATACTTGGACAAATAACTATACATCAACCCTGTATCCTTCCAGCCTCTTCCCTCCCATTCTGTACAGTAGCCACGTGAATCCTTCTTCATGCACTCAGTTATCTGACGGTATCACCACCTTCCCATTCGCAGCAAATGACCTATCTCTGATGCCAAAGGAAAAATAGAGTTTATCATCCATCACTCCTTAAGCTTATGCTCCAAAGACTCACATTGCTTGGTCTTGACATCCACCCTTGATCCTTCCCTTTTTGGTCAATAGGATGATCTTTTCTCTTTCATTTTTTTTTTTTTTTTTTTTTTTAAGAGGTTTAAAACAAGACAAATTTATTATCTTATATTTCTATTATGTCAGAAATTCAACACAGGTCTTGCTGGGCTAAAATCAAATCAAGGCATCAGCAGAGATGTGTTCCATCAGAAGGCTTTAGGGAAGAATCTGTTTCCTTGCCTTTTCAGCTTTCTTTCTTTCTTTTTTTTTTTTTAAGACAGTCTCTGTTGGCCACAGGTAGAGTACTGTGGCATCATAGCTCACGGCAACCTCAAA
>CAUYPK010154948.1:0-10259 GCA_963574355.1 Loris lydekkerianus | reverse complement strand
TCGTGTAGTCATGGATTTGTACTGTCATCACCACTATCTAATTCGAGAATGTTTTCATTACCCTGAAAGGAAGTGAAGAGCTAACAGTTTGATGAGAATATTTCAGATTGTATATGAAACCAGCACATTGTACCCCTTGATTGCACTAATGTACACAACTATGATTTAACAATAAAAATAAATAAATAAATTAATTAATTTAAAAAAGAAAAGTGATGAGCTCTTATTCCCTATCCTGCACCCCAGCCCCAGCCCCAGCTAATGTGTCCTGGAGTTGCCTATTCTGGACATTTCATATGAATGAAATCAGACGCTATGTGGATTTTGTGTCCAGCTTCTTCCAGTTAGTACAATGTTTTGAGGTTCACGCACATGGTCGCAAGTACCAATACTTCATTCCTTTTATGGCAGGGTCATCATCTAGACTAGGGGTCCTCAAACTGCAGCCCGCAGGCCACATGAGGCAATGTGATTGTATTGGCTCCCGTTTTGTTTTTTTACTTCACACTAAGATATGTGCAGTGTGCATAGGAATTTGTTCATAGTTTTTTTTTTTTTTAAACTATAGTCCGACCCATGGTGTATCTTAGAATGGGTACAGGTGATTGCACTAATGTACACAGCTTGATTTAACAATAAAAAACAAAACAAAACAAAACAAAACAAAAAAACTATAGCCCGGCCCACCAACGGTCTGAGGGACAGTCCATTGGCCCCCTGTTTAAAAAGTTTGAGGATGTCTGATCTAGACTTCAGATACACCACACTTTTGGATTCATCGGTCGATGGACATTTGGGTTGTTTCCGCTCTGTTTATAATGCTGCTCTGAGTATCGGTATACACAGTTTTGTGTGAACACATTCTTAGTTCTCTTAGACATACACCTAGGAATGGAATTACTGAGTCACGTGGTAACTCTATGTTTAACTTTCTGAAGAACTGTTAGACTATTTTCCAAGGCTGCCACACCATTTTACATTCCTACGAGTAGTTGTATGAGAGATTTAATTTCTTGACATCTTTGCTCATATTTTAATTGTCTATCTTTCTTATGACAGCCATCCTTGTGGCTGTGAAGTTGTCTCTCATTGTGAGTTTGCTTTTTATTTGTGTGATGACTGAAGCTGTTGACATCTTTTCATGCTGCTACCAGCGTGCCCTTGATGGTGGCCGAGGTGGTAAAGGAAGAGGACTCAAGAATTAGGTTCAGTCCTGTAGGTCAGTAATCCCTTTCTACAGGGATTTTTTTTTTTTTGAGACAGAGTATAACTATGTAGCCCTCGGTAGAGCGTTGTGGTGTCACAGCTCACAGCAACCTCCAACTCTTGGGCTTAAGCGATTCTCTTGCCTCAGCCTCCCAAGTAGCTGGGACTACAGGCGCCTGCCACAACGCCAGGCTATTTTTCTGCTGCAGTTGTAATTGTGCTTAGCTGGTCCAGGCTGGGTTCGAACCTGCCAGGCTCAGTGTTATGTAGCTGGTGCCGTAACCACTGTGCTGTGGGCGCCGAGCCTATGGTGGATTTTAATTGTTTTTCTAAATGCTAACTTGGAAGGTTTGGCTTTAATTTTAATGTCTCTTCCTTTAGGAGAGTAGAGAGGAAAAATCCTGATTCTCTGTGAATCCTTCTAAGATAGAAAAAGAACTTAAAACTTTTCTCGCTTCATGGGTCTGGGCACATGCAGGTGTCGCCTCTTCCATCCTGCTTTGCTCCATGTTGTGCCAGGCCAGTGTTTTCACACGCATTCACCTCTTCCTTAACACTCTCCTCAGGGACCATCCCTCTTGACTTTTGCTCGGATTCCTCTAGTGAGTAAAAACCCCAATGTGGTTTCTCCTTTCATGCCATTTATAGGCAGAAGCATTTCTCAATCATGACTCTCAGCCAACATTAAGGGTGGAGAGTGGAGCAGGAGAGAAAGGGTTTTAACCTCCCAAGTTAAGGAAGATCCCTGAGTCTCTTCGGAAGATCCAAAAAGGTCTTCCCCTATCCCCCACCCCCACCTCACACCAAACTTGTTACACAACAAGGCCTGGCAGTCAAGGTAATTCCAGAATGGTTTCCTTTTGTATTTTATTTGTTTGTTAGTTTGATGACTGAAATGGCTACATGAGCTTTTGGATTTTTTAAATTCTACATATATATGTATAAATACCTGTAAATGTGATAGTTGAACATCTTTTATCAGGAATTTGGGCATCTCATTTGCCAGGTGGTTGCCAATTCTTCTGTTGACAGAAGTCCTTTTTGTCTTAAGACAGAGTCCTCCCTCTGTCCAGACAGCTCTGAAGTTACAGGTGCTTCTCTTCCACTGACCTCCATGTATTGGTTTATATGAAATTCCTGTGAAGAATGTCAACCAGCCGACTCACAACGTTTGAAAACCCAATCCATTTAGGTTTGGGACTCTCTACAACCTGATCATACCTAATGCTATGGTTTAAAGAATATATGCTGTAAAAAGAAATTACTGTAATTAAAGAAACATGCCTCTCACCGTAAGTGTCTAGGAGAGAGAGAGAGAGAGATCTCCATTTGCTCTGAACAGAGCCTGTCCCCAGCCCGAGATCTCAGCAGGGCGGAGCTACCAGAGAAGGGGGCAGAATGGTGCATTTGTCAGTGCTCTGGCAAGGGGCTAGAGACGGGAAAAACACACACACACAAGCTTCCCCATCCTAGGCCACAACAGCCAGCCACTTTGATTTGGGAACAAGTCCAGATCTTTCATTACAGACCAGCTGCGGCAGGGTGAATGTGGAGAGGAGACGTTCTTCTTCCAGAAGGTGAAGGAAAAAGGAATGAATTGCTCTTGAGTATGTCTGGCTGTCTGCCAACAAGTGGGTTTATTTCTTGCCCCCAGGCGATGCCGCAGTCTGTCCAGGCAGGAGGGCGTGGACGCAGTGCCGTTGCTGGCTACAAGGGAAGCCAAGACGAAAACTCTAGGGACCTCTCCTGGTATGAAGGCACCTGGAGAAGAGAGTCCGCCACCAGAGCGCTGCTTGCCCAGGACGGGATGGTATTGGGGTGGGGGAGGGTCCTGTTGGCTGCTTGTGGTTTTCATTCCCTAAGGCAGAGTCACCTGCCTAATGGCCACCAGGCACATGGTTTCCCGGGACTCTGCAGCAGAAAGGCTGACAAATTCTAAGCCCCGACACTCCTTTTTGTGATAACTTTGACTTAGAGAAACCTACCATTTTAGCTCCCTCTTTCTTCCTATGTGCTGTGCTCAGGACAGCAGCTTAATTTACTTTAGTTACTTTTTATGTTGACTACTTCTGGATACCCCAAATCACCAGTAAATTTTCTCCCCATCACACCAGGGAATGGCTTGATTCTGGGAAGGTTCCCCCAAAAGGCTAATTCAACCCATCATTTTTGCTTCTAGTAATTTCTCTCTCCATTCTGGAAGCTGGATCTAGCTTCCCAGCTTGCAGCCTCTAACAACGGCTCACAGATCTTTCTCTTGTGACTTGTGTGTGGAGCGTGCCTTTGCTTAGGAGAGAAGAAACATGGCAGGATTTATTTATAAGACATCACATCGATCACCTTTATTTTTCTGCGCTGATTGGAACAATGGAAGATATGTTTAATTTTCATATTAATTTTTTGTACATGGTATTTATGTCTTTAATATAAAATGTGTTTATTATCATATGTAAATGGCTTAAATATTGAGCCTTTCAAAATAAGAAATTTCTTCCATTTTTATCATTTGAGAAAAAAATGCTATTTCTGGAGAATGATTTGTTATAAATATAGTTCATTTTAATTGTGGAGATAAACCATGCCTACAGTGTAAACCTCTGAGAGTCAATAGCAGCTAATTTATTTTTAGTTGTTATTTGCAGAGAAGTGTAGTTTATAAGTCATCTATGGTTTTATCTGATATTCACAAAAAACGTTATAGGGCAGGGTATAGTAATTCCTTTACTTTTTTATTCCTTCCAAAAATTCATATTAATTGCTACCAGTGTGTTGGGCACATTGAGAGGTGCTGTTGATACCGTGGTGAACAGGGTGGGTTTGCTCCCATCCCTAGAGACTTAAAGTCAAGTAGGAGCAGTGCTATTAACATGTCTGTCTATCAGTCCAACCAGAGTTCAGGTTCAGGCTGATTTGGATCTGTCTGTAACCCAGGACCTCTGATCTGTCCTTAACCTCATTTCTATCCTGCTGCTGAGCTTGACGAGGAAAGCCACGCTGGAGGGGCCTAAGTCCACCATGGTCATTTGGCCAACCAGAAGGAAACTAAGAAAAAAGTGTTAAAAACTGAGTGAAGGCAGTTTGGTAACAATCCCTCCTGACTGTAGGGTTATTTTGGGGTGAGCCTAAGGGATAAGACTTTATAGCCCTGATTTAGTTGCTTCAGGGAGTTATCCTTCTCTGGGTGAAGGACTTTCAATAACCGGAGTTGAGGTTTCATGTCTATAGAGTGCAGTGTTTTTCAACCACTTTTATCTTATGGCTCACTCAAACCTATAGATAACTTCCTTGGCACACTTAAATTGTGTTAATTAAAAAAACCAAGAATATACTTACTGTGCTTTGAACATCTTTTGAAAATAATTTAATTAATAATCTTTAAAAATTTTGAGGCACACCTGAGATCCACTGGTGTGCCATGGCACATTGGTTGAAAATCACTGGACTGGACCACAACTCTAATCTCTTACCAGCCGGTGCCTGCACAGAGGTTTGTACTGACTGCACTTGGATGAGGGGAGGTGTACTCAGTTTCACTGTCATGAACCCAGGGGGTCTTGAGACAACTGAGAGACCACCAGAGTTCACCGGGATAGAGGTCATCCTCTGCCTGGGGCATAGAAGGACGCAGGCCCTTCCCTAAGGAGCTCCCAGAGGTGTTGGTGGTGAGACAGGAGGCTGGTCCCTAGGACAAGCACACCCAGATTTTTAGGTGCCCCTCAAGTGTGTAGAGGTCACCGTGGCTGATACCACATGGTCAGGGCATCCACTGGCTGGGGCACAATACTTTATGGGGTGGACTTGGCTGGGCAGGGTTTTATGGCCCCCTCCTCTCTCCCTGGGTAGCTTATCAGAAAGGCACGTAGATATGTTTAGTCCCTCCTGGCTATATCTTCCAGCGGTGGCTCTGGAGTGTCTTAGGACAGCTTAGTAGACAACTTGGGGACAAAAAGTTCAGCAAAAGCCTACTTAGTTTAAGATTTAAAAAGATAGCAAAAATATTAATTGTATGACATCAGCTGTAAGAGGACTTCATGAAATTAAGCAGGGTGGGAGGTGGATTTGCAGATTATATGCATCCCCATCTATATTCGCTAATTCATACCCAAAACATATGCTGAACATTATATGTATAATGAGGTTAAAGGAAAAGTCCAGCTCCCTGATGTTATATAAAAATATATTTCTAGTTGTTTCTCTTTTGGGTAACAAGAGTCTACATGGATTTTACCAGTTGTGTAACTCTGGGAAAACTGCTTGCATTAACTTAAATAATAAGATTCAGAAGTATCTTATTATTAAGATTAAAGTAAGATTAAGTACATTTATTTGCACACAAAGCTTGAGGATAGCCACCCAGGTAACATAGACTCCAAAAGAATAGGATCAGTGTTCCAAAGTGGGGAAGTTAAGGCTTTACTTACGTAGGCAGAGATAGAGAAATTTAAGAGAGTTGCAACATTTCGCACATAAAGCTAATACATTCGCTACAGTGATTTGATTGGCTATGGTTTGCCACTTGCCAAGGAAGGCTGCTTTCACATTCCGTAAGGAGAGCAAATGGGCTCTGGGGAGGCCTTATTTTTCTTAATCACCTGCAGGATAGGAATAAGGAAGGGAGTTAATTTATAATCAGAGATGCAGGAGTTGCAGCTGTCTGCTGCTACGTGACACACGCCACTCAGACATGTTTCTCTCAAGGCTCAATATAATTAAAGTTCCAGCAGTTTTAAGTTTGAATTACTTAATTTCATGCTTAAATGTTAAGAATCTGTTTTCCTCTGCAAGATGGAGGCAAAGAAAAGTATCATCTTGATGGGGATTTTAATCCAGTGTTTGCCACGTTGTGAGCCCTGACCAGGAGGTCACAGTTGCCCACTTCTTACCCTCGGCTTTGTCTCAACTACATTTTAATGGGCTTTGTCTTTCCCACAAGCCCCTGAGCTCTGAGCATTCCGGAGCCCAGGCAAACACAAAGTAGACCATGTCTCTGTCAGTTTCTCTTGGGAATCAGCTGAGCTCAGTGACCCTCCAGACCCCCAAGTTATTCCCATGGCTTGTCCAGTTCTCCCTGCCAATTTCTGCGGATCCCAGATTACCTCCTCTTTTACCCCACAAAGAAAACTCCTTTTCTGTTTGATTTTGGGACACTTGCAGACTTCCTGGTCAGGGCAGTCTCCCTATTGCAGTAGTCTCCTTCCCTCCCTTGCAGGAATTCTTTTGAATAAAAGTCTGTCCTTACTAAGTTCTGCTCTGTTTCATCTTTGCTACAAGTTGGCTCACTAAATATTAGCCAGTAACCACCAATAGCTAGTTTTAACCAGTATCCAGGTTCAAGAGGAGGAAGGCAGGCAGCTTGGGGCTGACCAGCTTCTATTTGAAAGCGTCCAGTGCACCCAGAAGCTGCTAGACATTGTCTTTGGATCTCAGTACATTCCCACACTGCCTTGCCTTCAGTGGCTACCCTTTTGTTTTCCACACAACAGAAAGAGAAGTGGTCCATGGTGCGTTACTCCTTTATGTCTGGACATTCAGGTCTCTGCTGGCTTCAGGAAGAAAATGAGTTTCTCTCTTGAGTTCTCATTTTGCAGCATGCCTGGTGTCCAATGCCCAGGCTGTGCTGGCCAGAGAATGGCCAGTTGCTGCAGGGAAGAGGAGGGGATGAGCCATTGAAAGCATCCCCCGAGGGTGATCGCATCTGGCATGGATGGAGGAGGCAGGGTGTTAGTCCGTGTTTTGAACCCCGTGGGCTGTTCTTCCCCCCAAGGAATTGTTGTGCCTAAGCTAGGAAAGAATTCAGCTTTGGAAACTGCCCTGCTGAAGGCAGTCTTTCTGCTTTAATGTTCCTTGGGATCAACTCGATCGTCGGGTGGTGGAGCTTCCTGCTCCTGCTAAACATCCCACTTGCTGGCCCTCGCCTCTCCCCTCATGACTTCTTTTCTTTCTCTCTGGTTCTTGGCTCTCCTGGACTAGGAAATATCGCCTTTCCTTGACTGAGCCTACCTGTCTACACTCCAGGGTCCCAGGGAGGCACGGACAATTACAGGCTTCTTTATGACCTCTCTCATCCCAACCTCTCTCGTGCCAGCGACAGAAACCCCCAACAGAGGGAGACTGTGTTGTCAGGTCGCTAGGTCAGCCTGGGGCTTGACCAGACTTGGGCCTGGCTTCTTTGAGATTTTCTTGACTCAGCCCTTTCTTGGGTCTGGTCCTCAAGAGCCTTCTTGGAGCAAGAATTCTGCTGAGTTACAAGATGGAAATCTGATCCCCGGAGACCTGATCGGGTTTCTCACGCCCACCTCTCCTGGGCGACACCTGGGCATGGTGGCCTGCCTTAAGCACCCAAGCTGAGCCAGAATTCTACTCCTCAGCCACATGTTTCCTCTTAGGAACATCCATCCACTGACCCCCACTTGGCACTTTGACTATAAACCCCACCTGCCACTGCTGTATTTGGAAAAGAGCCCAGTTCTATCCTGAGGTCTCTTTCGTCCAATTCAAATCCCCAGATTTTAAATAAAATCTGTTTTTTACCACTTTTATTACTGTGCAGCTCCGGTTTTCTTCAACACTACAACAAAAGCTTTACAAACCATTCTAAACCATTCTTTTAATTGTTTTATTGTTTTTATTCCTCCCAAATCAATTTTGCTTGAGAAGAAAATTGTTTTGTTTTGTTTTTTAAAAGAATTCTGTCCTACCTAAATAAAAAATGCACTCAGATAATTTTCAATCTTCTAGTTGAGTTTTGCTTGCTTAAAGCAAGATTTCAGAGCAACGGGCCTCCCAGAATAAAGAGAGAAGTCTGTAATTATAGTTTGAATTGTTATATAGTGGTTGACAGTTCTGTTCTGATTTAAAGTCTTGTCTCTGATAATAGGAAAAAGGATCATAGCTTATCTCTGGCTGTACGGCTTTAGAATGGCCTGTAAATTTGAGGCTTATCTCCAGGAAGGCATGGCTTTTAAAAATGTAAATCTTTCTGGGCTCTGGTATTTACCATCTTTTTGTGTCAAAATGGGCTAAGCTAAGGTTGAGAATGTTAGTTTTATTTTTTCAGGTTGTCTTATGAGCAAATTCTACTCTGAAGGCATTAATTTGACAAATATGTCTGTTCTAGGTTTTCTGATTTAGTATAATCAATTTGATGTTATTTATGTGGTTGGTTTTATTTACATAGGTACAAAAAGAAGTAATGGCTATTAATCAAAGACCATCTTGTCGTATGCTTGGCCATAGATATTAAAGAGCGAACTTGTAACTGTGACTCCTTTACAAAGCTCCTAGAATCATATTTTTGATTGCTTTTATGATGCCAGAAATATTCTCCCTTGCTAGTTAATCTATTTCTAGTCTAGGAACCCAGGACATGAACCAAGTTTTCCCTTGCAGTACCTACATCTGAGAAGTTTAGCTTCTTTCTCTGAGATCCTCATGCTTGCTGGTTCTGACCAGTGAACAGGTACAAGTCTTGACTTCCTGTGAGGGTTGGACTCTGTGAGCCACAGGCCAGGCTTTAAAGCAGTTTTCCAGGAGGATTTTGTATTATTTCCACCCATGAAGTATGTAGTCCTTGTTCCTTAATAATAAACGGGTCAAATCTAATGAAACGGGCTTTATGGAAAGGTTACACATTTGGTTTGTCCAATTATATCATTACAAAGACAGATTCTTATTGAACCCATGTCAATTACTACATTGCCATGAACAGTAAAGGAATTTGGCAAAGGCACTTGGAGTGTTTGGGTCAGTGTTGCCAACAGAGACAATCAAAATATGGTGTTTTCTACACACTCATCAACCTTAAGTTCCTCTGTTGATTCTTTAGCTTGTAACTTACACCAAGATTTTCCCATAGGCTATCTCTCCTGAACTCTGAAGGGAGATGTGGAGCAACACACCATCCAGAGAGTACTTTCTTGCAGTATATGATTAGTCTGCTAAATTTGAGAAAGGAAAGATAAATGGCAATAAAAGGGAAGGGTTTTTCCTACCTCCTCCCCTTGTAAGAAAAAGGACACTAACCACAATCAAACTACTCCCTTCCCTTCCGTTTAGTCCTGCTCAATGAATTCCTCTTGTGCTGGAGCTGAGGCCAGCCAGGTGGTAGTTAGGAGTCATCTGCCTCTGGGCTACAGGAGCCCCGGGAAGCCTGTCTCAGTCCTGGCACTGGCTGACAGGGGGTGATGCCACTTCACCATGGGAGTGCTGGCTACCTAGAACAGTGCTCTGCAGAGGCTATCTTTTTCTTTATATTTCTTCCACAAGGCTGAATTCCTGCTCTGTAGCTTATAGTAGAGACCCGTAGGGAGTGTAAGCGGGGAAGGGGGAGCCACCTTTTTATGGTAAGACTGAATGGTTTGGTTACTTTACTATAGTATATAAAAGAAAGATAGCACTGGACACTTGTTACATGTGGCAGGACAGATTTTATTGAGACTGCTGCAGTAGGGAAGAGAGACTTCAGTATCAACAGGACTGGACTTCAGTGAAAACACAGGTGACTGAGGTCTTTAAAGCAAGAATGAAAGGGACTTACTGGAAAGTGAAAGTGGAACAAAAATTAGACTAGGAGTGACAGGACTCAAAAGGCTTTAAGGCGGGGACAGAGAAATGGGCTCGGAGAAGAAGGAGGGTCAGAAGGGGTTAGTATAGTCAACAAACCTGGAAAGTCCCCGGCAGGAAGTGTCATAACTGCCACCAAGTGCTTATGCAACCTGTGTGGCCACTAGTCACAGCTATCAGTGGGTGGGACATGCCAGGAAGATAGACACCCCTCCCCCCCTACAGGGGACTGGGTGAAGGAAGCCCACTGGCTGGAACCGGGAGCCAATAACCTTGAGCCATTTTATTTATTTATTTATTATTTTTTTTTATTATAGATAAAAATATGCACCATAGATGTGGCCCAACCCATTACCCTCCCTCCACCTAAACCACCCCCCTCCCTTCCCCTTCCTTGGTCCTTTCCCCATAGCCTTGTGGTATAGTTGGGTTATAGCCTTCATGTGAAAGCTATAGTTTAGCTTCATAGTAGGGCTGAGTACATTGGATAC
>CAUYPK010154947.1:0-25172 GCA_963574355.1 Loris lydekkerianus | reverse complement strand
GTTAATCTGCACGGGGTAATTTTTGAAATGTTCCTCTCTAGCGAGAAGGGGCGGGTGCCTGTACGCCTCACCAATTTTCTCATCACCCAGGTGTGCCTGACCTCCCCGCCCCCCCCCCCCCCCCCCGCCCGCCACTCCCCTGGCCCTCCAAGCCCCATCAGGCAACTGCGTAGAGCCCCTAGGAACCTATAAGGCCAGGCCTGCACTGGTGGAAGTTATAACAGTAGTTAATAGAAAACCTAGAGGAATGATAATAACCATAATAGAAAAAAATAAGAGGCTTTTTGTCACAATAAGGAGTCTGTTCCCCGTCTTTGGCAAACATATTTTGCCCTGTAAACCTATCTTTCTCTTTCTCAATAAACTTCTTTTCATTCAAAAAAAAAAAGAAAAGAAAAATAAGAGAGTGACAATAATTATAAAATATTAAGAATAATCATAATGATAAAAAAGACAATCGAGTAATAATACTAGAAAAATAATAGAGCAGTAGTAATCGTGATAGCTGTTATATTGTAAAAAAACAATAAATGGTGAGTCAGGCTCCCTGGGCCTGACTTTACTCTTCTAGAAACAAAGGGTAAGTGGCCTTTTCTCTTTCTCTCTCTCATTCATTCATTTGTTCATTAAATTGTTCAACACACACTCCCTGAGCTCCTGCTCTGTGCTCAATCCTATGCTATGCAGTGCTGGGGACATAGTGGTGACCAAGACAGCCCCAGCCCTAACCAGTGAGCACCCACATTGGCAGGGCTGGGACAGAGAAGGCCGATAATGGTGATGAATGATGTGGTCACTAACGTTTATTGAGGCCTTCCTTTAACTCATTTAATCTTCACAGTAACCTTTGTGGTAGATGCTATTATTGCTCCTCTGTCATAGTTAAAGAAACTGAGGCTCAGAGACATTAAGTAACTTGTCCGGAGTCACACAGCTGGTGGTATTTGAACCTAGGGTTTGTGCTTTTAACTAGTAATGTCAAACTAATTTGTGTTATAATCAAAGAGACTTTGGGTGGGTGTGGATGTGTGTGTGCACATTTGAATTAGTTTCACATGACGTACCTCACTGCATGTTCTTCCCCTTATGTTTTTACTTTAACAATAGTTAAATTGTGTCATATGATGTGTATTGCCAAATTCCTCAGTTGGTGAACATGTGGGTGGTTTTAACTTTTCCTCCATTATAAACAACAACCCGTGAACACCTGCCTGTAAACATAGCTGGACTCTGGTGGGGAGAATTTCAATAGAATCTGTTTCAAATAGTAGACTCCCGAGTCCAGGGAAATATGCTTTAATTTTTTAAAAAAGAGCTGTCTAGTCATTCTCCAAAATCCCTTTCAATCTTTGCTCCCACCAACAAAGTACGAGGGTGTCTGTTTTCTTACTCTTTACAACATTGAAGAAAAATGGTTGGGCACGGTGGCTCACGCCTGTAATCCTAGCACTCTGGGAGGCTGAGGTGGGTGGATTGCTTGAGTTCAGGAGTTCAAGACCAACCCGAGCTCACTTGTTCAAGAGTGAGACCCCATATCTACTAAAAATAGAAAAACTAGCCAAGTGTTGTGGTGGGCACCTGTGGTCCCAGCTACTCAGGAGATTGAGGCAAGAGGATCCTTGAGCCCAGGACTTTGAGATTGTTGTGACCTTTGATGCTACAGCATTCTACCCAGGGTGACAGAGTGAGACTCTGTTTCAAAAAAAAAAAAAAAAAAAAAATTAGACAAAAATAAGTACTCATTTTATAGGTTGAAAAACAATACTTCATATTGCCTTTATTTGGCAGTTTAAAAATTATGGGTGAGGTTGAGCATATTTCCATATTTATTGGCCTATGCTTTATGTATCTTTTGCCCATTTTTCAGTGTTTTTCTTACTGAATAGTAAGAGCTCTTTGGATATAAGGGACATAAGATCCTTGACATTTGTGTTGTTCATTTTTTTTGTTTGTTTGAGACAGAGTCTCAGTTGCCCTGGGGTCGAGTGCTGTGGCGTCATAGTTCACAGTAACCTCAAACGCTTAGGCTCAAGTGATCCTCCTTCCTCGGCCTCCCAAGTAGCCAGGACCACAGGCGTCTGCCACAGTGCCTGGCTAATTTTTCTATTTTTACTAGACACGGGGTCTTGCTCTTGCTCAGGCTGTTCTTGAACTCCTGAGCTTATACTGTCCACCCACCTCAGCTTATACTGTCCACCCACCTCAGCCTTCTAGAGTGCTAAGATTATACCGCGCCCTGCCCTGTTTTTCATTTCTTTTATCCCAGTATTTGCCTCTTCATTTTGTTTTTGGCTTTTAGTTGTCATAGAGTTTTAACTTTTACAATATTAAATGTTCTCTTTTCTGGTTTCTGGGTTTCACATCCTTCCTACAAAGGACTTCAAGGGACATCTTCTCTGTTGGTTACAAAGTTCTCAGTGCTGTGTTTCCTTTTATCTTGGCCCCCTGCACCCTTTCTCTCAAGCAGTGTGCCTGTGTTTATCAGGCTGGGTTGTGGGCTGGGGACAGAAATGCACTGGGGCAGGCTCATCCAGACTTTAGACAGGGAGAGGAAGCTGATTGCTTTCAGCAACCGGGGTCGTTTCTCTTTCTGGTCTTCCATCTCTTCCTTTCTTTTCACCTCCTTTTTCTTCTTTCTATCTCTCTCTCTCCCCACAGATTTCTGCTTTCTGGGCTCTTGTCTGCCTCACCCCCAAGTCCTTTACCTCATGAACTTATTTAGGCCTCATCACCATTATTGAGGTAGGTATTATTATAACCCCTCCCCCCACATCTTATAGTTGGGGAAACTGAGGTTCAGGGAGGTTACACAGCTGAAGACCCATCTAGCTGAGATTTGAACCAGATCTATCTAGTTTCTAATCTATCCTCTTTGTTCACTGCAGTAACTGGGAGAAAAACAAATCAATTAACAGGAAATCTGGAGATGATATATACGAATGCATCTCCGTCTCCCATGTGTGGAATGAGGAGGTTGGACTGTATGTAGCAGGGGCTTTTAAATGGTATTTCCTTACTAGAAAGTTACCTAGTAGAGACAATGAGGAATGAAAGAAATGTTTAAATTCTGAGACATAGGGTGGGCTCAGTGGTTCACACCTGTAATCCTAGCACTCTGGGAGGCTGAGGTGGGTGGATTGCTTGAGCTCAGGAATTCAAGATCACCCTGAGATACAGTGAGACCCTGTCTGTACTAAAAATAGAAAAACTAGCCAGGTGTGTGTGGGGGAAGGGCACCTGTAGTCCCAGCTACTTAGAAGGCTGAGGCAAGAGGATCACTAAAGCCCAGGAGTTTGATGTTGCTGTGAGCTATGATGCCACGGCACTCTACCCAGGGTGACAGAGTGAGGCTGTGTCTCACAAAAAATAATAAAAATAAAACAAACAAACAAAAAATTCTAAGACACAGATGATTACAATTACAATCCCATATCACTCTGTGCTTCCAGTGTTTTTAGTACTTTGGGTTGGAATCAAGGAAAATTATGGTTTCTGCAGAAGAGTGGTTACAAACGGTAGCAGTTTTTTTTTTTTTCCTTAAATTAGCTTACCTTGCCATCATAGAGTGTTCAAATGAATAGACAGAGCAGAAGCATCTGCATTTGAGGGACATAGATAAATAAATATATTTACCAATAGGCTATCACAAAAGTAATAACCAGAGCTAGGCATGGCTCACACCTGCAGACCCAGCTAGTCAGGAGGCTAAAGTAAAAGGATCACTTGAGCCCAGGAGTTTATGACCAGTCTAGACAATATAGTGAGACTCCACTCCCAAAATAATAATAATAATAAGTTAGAGCACTGGTCACATACACCAGGGCTGGAGGGTTCGAACCTGGCCCAGGCCTACTAAACAATAATGACAACTACAACAAAAAAATAGCTGGGTGTTTTGGCAGGCACCTGTAGTCCCAGCTACTTGGGAGGCTGCGTCAAGAGAACCGCTTAAGTCCAAGAGTTTGAGGTTGCTGTGAGCTGTGACGCCACAGCACTCTATCGAGGGTGACATAATGAGACTGTCTCAAAAAAAAAAAAAAATTTTTGCTCGGTGACCATGCTCACTGGTTAGGGTGCCAGCCACACATACCGGGGCTGGTGGGTTCAAACCTGGTCTAGGCCTGCTAAACAACGACAACTGGAACAAAAAAAAATACATGGGTATTGTGGCAGGTGCCTATAGTCCCATCTACTTGGGAGGATGAGGCAAGAGAATCGCTTAAGCCCAAGAGTTTTAGGTTGCTCTGAACTGTGACGCCACAGCACACTACTGAGTGCGACATAATGAGACTCTGTCTCAAAAAAAAAAAAACGTAATAACCACTAAGAACAACAACAATAATAGCTAACATGGAGTATTGGGTCTGTGAAAGACTTAGTCCTAAGCTCTTTATGTGCATTGTCACAGAACCTGTGAGGTGGTTGCTATTAGGACCCCTTTATTATTATTATTTTTTTTTTTTTTGAGACAGAGTCTCACTATGTCACCCTCGGTAGAGTACTGTGACATCACAGCTCACAGCAACCTCAAACTCTTGGACTTAAGTGATTCTCTTTTTTTTTTTTTTTTCTTTAAGCGATTCTCTTGCCTCAGCCCCAATTAGCTGGGACTACAGGCAACTGCCACAATGTCCAGCTATTTTTTGTTGCAGTTGTCATTGTTGTTTTAGGAGGCCCGATCTGGGCTTGAACCCACCAGCCTCATTGTATATGGCCGGTGCCCTACTCACTGAGCTACACGTGCCGAGCCTAGGACCCCATTTTCTTTTTTTTGGAGATAGAGCCTTAAGCTGTCACCCTGGGTAGAGTGCCATGGCATCACAGCTCACAGCAACCTCCAACTCCTGGGCTCAAGCAATTCTCCTGCCTCCACCTCCCAAGTAGCTGGGACTACAGGCACCCTCCACAATGCCCAGCTATTTCTTGGTTGCAGCCATCATCGTTTTTTGGCAGGCCCGGGCTGGATTTGAACCCGCCAGCTCAGGTGTATGTGGCTGGTGCCTTAGCCACTTGAGCCACAGGCACAGAGCCAGGACCCCATTTTTTAGAGACCCAGAGGGATGAATGGCTTACCCAAGGCCACAAATTAGTAAGTAAAGAGCCAGGTTTTATAGACTGGGCAGACTAGCTCCAGAATCTCCCCACCTCTTAAGAGAATTATATTTGATATATAAATCGTGTTATTATTTGTTTTTTATATTGTTTTGTATAATAGTCTTTTAAAGGATAGAAAAATATTTTAATTGAATCACACAGTAGAACCTCCTTGAAAGTATCTTCTCTATTAATAGCACTCAGTAGCTTACCATGCAGGTCTCAGGTCTTAGGGTTGTCCCAGCCCCTCTGGTCTAGCCAGCTTTTCTAGAATTCTGCATCCAGCTCTTATCTCTGGTGTAAATGGGTCTGGGGTACTGACACTCTTGGGTGTTCCAATACCTTCCTGACCCTGAGGTGGGCACCTTAAGGGGTGCAGAGAGAGGGTAGATGGGTCTGGAAGCTAGCTACAGGGTGTGGAGTCTGGGCAATGCCTGTCTACCTTTTCTACAGCCCCATCTCGTTCCCTCAGATCCTGGTGGCTTTGAGACATCTTCACTTCAAGAACATTGTCCACTGTGACTTGAAACCAGAAAACGTGTTGCTGGCATCAGCAGACCCATTTCCTCAGGTCAGTCATGTCCCCTTCTGATTTGGGGGAAGTCCAGTCAATACTGGTGGCAGGTGGGGATTGTATTTATCAAGATACAGTCTCAGCAGCCTGTGTACAGAGCCAAGATGACAATGGTTTAAATAAGTAGGGACTTCTTTCTCATGTATATAGTCAGATGTAAACAATCAGGGGCTTGCAAAAGCAATTCAGTGGTGTTGGGAGTGGAGCATCCTCTTGTTCCGGCCTCTCTGGGGTGTTGCTGGCTCTTTGGGGACCCCCACAGTGTCTGCTGTCCAGCCAGGGAAAGGAAGGAAAGAAAAAGAGGAAAAATAGACACACCCCTTTCCTTCCCTAAGGCAGTAAGTCCTCATTTCTTATAGTTGTTTGAAACTGCAACTTAAAGTAATACAATGTATAATGGAGCCAGTTTTACATGGGTTAATTGATATAAACAAGAATGAAGTTCCTATGGATTGCTGGTCCAGAGTTACAGACCAGCCTGAGCAAGAGCAAGACCCCATCTCAAAAAATAGCCACGCGTGGCTCAGCACCTGTTACTTAGTGGTTTGGGTGCTGGCCACATACACCAACTGAGGAAGGCAGGTTCGAACCTGGCCTGGGCCAGCTAAACAACAATGACAACTACAACAAAAAAATAGCTGGGCATTGTGGCGGACGCCTATAGTCCCAGCTACTTGGGAGGCTGAGGCAGAGAATCACTTAAGCCCAATAGCTTGAGGTTGCTGTGAGCTGTGATGCTACAGCACTTTACGGAGGGCAACATAATGAGACTCTGTCTTAAAAAAAAAAAAATTAAAAAAATACAAGGTGAAATTAATTTTAATAATATAATTTATCCTAACATTACTTTATTCACCATGTAATCAATATAAACATTATTAATGAAATATTCTACTTGCTTTTCTTTTTTCTTTTCTTTTTTTTTTGAGACAGAGTCTCCAGCTGTCGCCCTGGGTAGAGTGCTGTGGCATTACAGTTCACAGCAACCTCCAACCCCTGGGCTTAAGCAATTCTCTTGCCTCAGCCTCCCAAGTAGCTGGGACCACAGGTGCCCACCATAACACCTGGCTATTTTTTGGTTGTAGTTGTCATTGTTGTTTGGCAGGTCCAGGCTGGATTCGAACCCACCAGCTCTGGTGTATGTGGCTGGTGCCTTAGCCACTTGAGGTACAGGTTCTGAGCCTCTACTTGCTTTTTATACTACATCTTCAAAATCTGGTGTGTGTTTTATTTATTTATTTTTTTGAGACAGAGTCTCACTGTGACCCTTGGTAGAGTGTTCTGGTGTCATGGCTCACAGCAACCTCAAACTCTTGGGTTTAAGCAATTCTCTTGCCTCATCCTCCCAAGTAGCTGGGACTACAGGTAACTGCCACAATGCCCAGCTATTTTTAGAAATGAGGTCTGGCTCTGGCTCAGGCTGGTCTTGAACCTATGAGCTCAGGCAATCCACCTGCCTCAGCCTCCCAAGTGATTACAGGTGTGAGCCCCTTTGCCCGGCCCTTGTGTGTTTTACATTTAGACCCTATCTCAATTCAGATGCTAGATTTTCATCAGAAATACTTGATTTTTAGCCTGTATTCTATCTCAAAAGAAAAAAAAAACTTGATTTCTATTTAGATTTTATAAGATTAACAGTTGGGAAAATGGATTGACATGCCCAAGTTGTTCCTAACATATTTAACTTTTCAAAGAACTAAATCAAGTTTTTAAATGTAAACTAATTAAAATGAAATTAGAAGTCAGTTCCTCAGGCTCACTTCCTACATTTTAGAAAGTATATTTCCTTTCCGGCCACCATATTAGACAGTGCAGATCACAGAGGGCTAAGCATGTCATGTATTGATCAGATTGCTATACAAATGTCATTGTATCTGTAATGCATTCTATAACATGGTTCTGTGAACTCATATCACCAGAAGATGTATAACCTTGTTGAAGAGTCAGAAAATCTCTGTGCAGAAGGAGAAACAGCTTTTATGGAGACAAGTATTCTAGGCAGAGGGAACAGTGTGTGCAAAGGTTCTGTGGTAGGAAGAGCTATGCTTTTGATTTTTTTAAATAGGCAAATTGAGATATAATTTACATAATACACAATTTATCCATTTAAAGTATACAATTGAGTGGCTTTTAGTAGTTTCACAGTTTAGTTGTACATGTATCATCACGGTCAATTTTAAAACATTGTCATCACCCCAAAAAGAAACTTACACCTCTTAGCCATCATTTCCTCATCCCTGTCCCCTCCCCCACTACCACCACTAATCTTTCTACCCCTGTGGATTTGCCTCCTCTGGACATTTCATATAAATGGGTAGAATCATTCCATAATACAACACATAGTCTTCTGTGACTGGCTCCTTTCACTTAGCCTGTTTTCAGGGTTCTGTCATCCCTGACATGGGAGGCTGTGGCAAGAGGATCGCTCAAACCCTAGAATTTGAGACTGCTGTGAGCTATGATGCCACAGCACTTTACCTAGGGTAACAAAAGTGAGACTCTGTCTCAAAAAAAAAGCTTGTCCATGACCTTAGATATTGACAGTGAAGGAGAAGCAGGCACATACCAGCAGCACTTTGCACCCAGTCCCATTTAATTTCTAGAAAAGTCCCAGAGAAGGCTGCTATTAACATCCCAATACAGTCTCTTCACCAGCCACATGCACCAAGGGTGGTGGGTTCATATCTGGCCCAGGCCAGCTAAACAACAATGACAACTGCAACAAAAAAATAGCTGGGCATTGTGGCAGGCGCCTGTAGTCCCAGTTACTTGGGAAGCTGAGGCAAGAGAATTGCTTAAGCCTAAGAGCTTGAGGTTGCTATGAGCTGTGACTCTATGGCACTCTACCAAGGGTGACATAATAAGACTCTGTCACAAAAAAAAAAAAAAAAAAAAAAAAAAAAATCCCAATACAGATGGCAAAACTGCAGCCTGGAGAAGTTAGGTGCCTGGCTGGAGATTACAGAGGCCCATTCTGTGCTAGACACTGCTCCTAACATATATACTCTTTTAATCCAAACTGCCACCCCTTAAGGTAGGGACTGTTAAAATCACTGTGCAAAAGAAGAAACAGAAGCACAAGGAGGTTGAAAGACCTGGTCGTTCCAGGTGGCAGGGATGTGGCAGCAAGCAGCATTTATTGAGGGGTCACTGCATGTCAGGCCCTGTCCTGAGTGCTCTGGCTGAATTAACTTGTGCAATCCTCACAGTAACCCCCTGAGATGGGTGCTGTTACAATCCTGCTCCTGGTATAGATGAGGAAACTGTGGCACAAGGAGGGGAAGTCACTTGTCCGGTCACTCAGCTAATGAGTCGAGGAGGCTGCATTTGAAACAATATTCAATTTTCTCTGGAATACCAGGGATGGCTTTATCAGGCCCTCAGACCCTGCACCCCTCACCCTCTGCAGGTGAAGCTGTGTGACTTTGGCTTCGCGCGCATCATTGGTGAAAAGTCATTCCGCCGCTCAGTGGTGGGCACCCCAGCCTACTTGGCTCCCGAGGTGCTGCTCAACCAGGGCTACAACCGCTCACTGGACATGTGGTCGGTGGGTGTGATCATGTATGTCAGCCTCAGCGGCACGTTCCCCTTTAACGAGGATGAGGACATCAATGACCAGATCCAGAATGCTGCCTTCATGTACCCTGCCAGTCCCTGGAGCCAAATCTCAGCTGGAGGTAGGTGGGGTTCCCTGACCACGCAAGTGGGCGGCAAGGGTTGGAGGCGGGAAAGTGGGCGGGGCCTCGATAGGTGGACCCTGAGCCTGGCATCTTGAAGGGGCGGAGTCCAGCTATAAGACAGGACTGTGGAAAGGTGGTTTTGTAAAAGGTAGGCTGGGTAAGTCCTGTCTAGAACTGTGGGCAGGACCAGAGACTCGGGCCTACGCTAGGTTATGTGGGCTGGAAACTAAGGGCCAAGACAGACACTTGTAGCCTTAGGAGCTGAGTGAGACTCGACTTGTTTACAGTGGGACCAGGAGAAGGACTGAACTTGGGGAAGCCAAAGGGCTGAGGTATCCAAGAGAAAAGCCACATACTCCCATGACTTTGGCTGGGATCTAGAGCTTTTAGGGTTATGTCCCTGAAAAGGTTAACCCTGTAAAAGGGGGGCAACTTGGGCTCTGGTTACTCACTAGGGTGAAAATGGACCTGAAGCCTGGGGGCAAGTCTGGTGACAGAGGTGACCAGTCTAAAGACCCGGCCATGGACGGTTTCTGAAGAAGTCCAAGAAAAGGGCAGACCTTGAGATCCTCCCTGAGCTGGGAGCAGATGGGGAATGGGAGGAGAGAGGTGTCAGGACTGAGGCAGACATTGGGATGTCGGCATCTGGGGACTTTGGCCTCGTGGCTAGGTAGAGGCACTGAGCCTGGTGATTTCAACCTGCCGCCTTGGGGATTGGCCTGGGAAGGTTTTGTCCTGAGGTTGGGAGCTTTGAGGCCAGGGGATGGGAGAGGGGTGAGATGTTTAGAGGGTGAAGGCCAGGGGCAGGTGCTGGAGCCAGAGAGTTCAGGAAGACCGGGTTGGAGGACGGCTATGGAGCCAGTTGTTTATTGATAACCATAAACATGTAGACGTTGAGTGCTTCTGTGTGTCTGGTACTGACCGGCCTAGCCTCTGGGAATACTGTGATGATTTACACAATGATCTTGTAGGGAGCAGCTTGTTGAGTGGTCTGTGAAGAGCAGAAGGGGAGAGGGTCCCCTCTGAGGATACAACCTCACAAAGTTAGTGTGGGGAAGGCACCAGGGAGGCTGCTCAGTGCAGGAGAAGGTCTTGGTGGTGGGCCTGAGAGAAGCACTAAGTGGTAAGAATGTGGGACAACTTGAGTCCTGCAGTCATGCTGAGGATTCTCAGGATTGTTTTTCAGGACCCACTCAGAATGTCCCTCAGTTTAAGTATATTGTGTGTGCAAGAGTGAATTTGAGTGTGGAGAGCCTGTGGGTGTTAGCTGGAGCAGGGTGCCTATGTACACACAGCCTATCCTCAGATGGCTTCACACAGGGAGGGCTTAGCCACCGGGGTTCTCATCAAGGAGAGAGCCTCAGGTAGGTGCTGGTTTATCTTAAAGCTTGAGACTCACAAGTGTCTTTTTTTTTTTTTTTGAGACAGAGTCTCATTATGTCACCCTCAGTAGAGTGCCGTGGCATCACAGCTCCCCACCACCTCAAACTCTTGGGCTTAAGCAATTCTCTTGAGTCAGCCTCCCAAGTAACTGGGATTACAGGTGCCCGCCACAACACCTGGTTGTTGCAGTTGTCATTATTGTTTAGCAGGCACAGGCAGGGTTCTAACCCGCCACCTTCGGTGCGAGTGGCCAGCACTGTAATCACTGTACTACAGGCACCAAGCCTCACTAGTGTCCTTTTTGCAAAGAACGAGCCTCAAACTCCGGGCCTTCTGCATGCAACAGTGACCGACTGTCATCTGATAACATTACTTTAAAGATGGGGTTAGGATAGGTCTTGATAAATCCATCATAAATTAAAAATATTGTAATGCATAATACATTGAACTCACCAAACATCCTAGTTTAGCCTAGCCTACCTTAAACATGCTCAGAACACTTACAAAAGTCTATAGTTGAGAAAAACTACCTAACACAAACCTTAATTTATAATTAAATATCAAATATCTAATTTAATTTACCGAATATTAAACTGAAAATCAGAATGGTTGAGTAGATACTTGAAGTATGGTCTCTACCCAATGCATATTGCCTTTGTACCCTCATGAAGTTGAAAAATCATAAGTTGAACCCTCATAAGTCAGGAACTGTCTGTATTTTCATTTTATTTTTGTGGATATTGCAAGTGATCGTCAGATTTTCATTGACCAGAGTAATATGAAGTTTCCATTTTAAATCCATGTTTTTTGAGTCTCATTTTTGTCACTTTCTGTAGAGTGCATGGCATCATAGCTCACAGCAACTTTAAACTCTTGGGCTCAAGAGACTCTCTTGTCTCAGCCTCCTGAGCAGCTGGGACTACAGGCACTCATCACAATGTCCAGCTGTTTTTAGAGATTGGGTCTTGTTCTTGCTCAGGCTGTTCTCTAACTTCTGAGCTCAGGTGATCCACCCACCTTGGCCTCCCAGAGTGCTAGGATTACAGGCATGAGCCACTGTCCCTGGCCGTATTTTTTCTTTTAAAACAAAATAAATGCATGTATGTTCACCTTAAAAAATGAATTCATTTAAAATGAAATGAAATTTTACCTTTTTTTTTGGCATAGTTTAAATTCTCAGATGGTTCACATTTTTAAATACACAGAAAGGCCTACAGATGGCAGCATACTAGTCACATAGTTTTTCACCTTGTTTGTCCATATACATATAACAGTAGATCTTGGATAAATAAGTTCGTTTAAATAAAAATACTAAATGAAGAGGCTCAGCACCTGTGGCTCAAGCGGCTAAGGCGCTAGCCCCGTACATCTGAGCTGGCAGGTTCGAATCCAGCCTGCGCCCACCCAACAACAATCATAGCTGCAACAAAAAATAGCGGGGCATTGTGGTGGGCGCCTGTCGTCCCAGCTACTTGGGAGGCAGAGACAGGAGAATCGCTTGAGCCCAGGATTTGGAGGTTGCTGTGAGCTGTGATGCCAGAGCAATCTACCCAGGGCGACAGCTTGAGGCTCTGTCTCAAAAAAAAAAAAAAAAAAAAAACAACACAAAAAACCCTAAATGAAGAATAGTATACCTTTATGTACCTGTGTATGACAAAAATTGTGGAGGTGACATACAAACAGGAAAACTGAGGTAGAGAACTGGTGAGGAGGAGGAGCTAGTGTGGACTCATGCAGGCAGGAGGAGACGAATTTGTAATTTAATGAGGAAATAGGGTGTGTGTGTGAGTGATTGGCACAGGTAAGGCTTCTAAGGCTTCTAATACAGATGGCAGAGCTTGATGGCAAGCCTACCTGTTAAGTAGGTAGGCTGGGGGTTCTGTTGGAGGAGGAGCAACCCCTCATACCCAGGGCTTGAATTCTTTGCTTCCTGTGCAGCCATCGACCTCATTAACAACCTGCTGCAAGTGAAGATGCGGAAGCGCTACAGCGTGGACAAGTCTCTCAGTCACCCCTGGTTACAGGTGATGCAAGGGGCGGGGCTTACCCATTGATTGGGTTGGAGGAAGGGGTGTAGCTATATCCCTTATTGGCCAGGCAGATAGTGAAGGATGTGGATACCTACCTTTTCCTTGGATCTGGAAGGTGGCTGGGTCTCTTATTGGCTGGGTGGCGGAAGGGATGAAGCTAAATTTCTGGGCTGCCAAGGTGTGGCTTCACCTTTGGTACCCAACTCCCACTAGCAGAACAGATAGCGTCCAAGCTCTGCTCTAGTGCCAGAGCTAACCCTGCTTCTCCCTGGCCCAGGAGTATCAAACATGGCTGGACCTCCGCGAGCTGGAGGGGAAGATGGGCGAACGGTATATCACGCACGAGAGTGATGATGCACGCTGGGAGCAGTTCGTGGCTGAGCACCCACTACCTGACTCCATGCTGCCAGCAAGCAGGGAAATTGTTGGGGTGTTTCCGCCACAGGACCACGACATGCAGGGGCTAGCTGAACGCATCAGTGTTCTCTGAGGCCCCATGCCCTTGTCCAGCTGCCGCCCTAGACAGCAGCCCTTCACAACATCCAGCTATGAACTTTTCCAGGGGAAGCGGCTTTCTTCCCGAACTAGATGGGACACGCACAGAGGGTAGGGAGAATTATTTCCAAAGGCCCTTCCCTAACAATTAAAACAGACTCATCTCTGGCCTCATGGCCTCGGTCTCTGACCACACTGCACTCTTGAATCAGTCTGAGTTCATCGGGAAGGCGCCCTGCCTGAAAGGAAGGGAGGCCAGAAGAGGTAGGGAATGGGGACTGAAGGGAGAGGAATTTGGGAAGGATGACTAGCTGAGGTAGGAAATATAAAGGAGGACTGCCAGGAGAGAAGACTAGAAGGGAAAGGTACAAAGGTATACTAGGGAGGAGAGGGAGCATAATGGAAGAAGAGTTAGGAAGGGGGGAGAGATGGAAGGAACATGACGGAGTGGGGAGGACTTGGAGAATAGCACCTGATCTCATGGTTTGTGATAATTAATTCCTTATTTAGTGGTGTTACTAATAACCATGACTAGTAATAACAGTGCAGTTAGCACAAGCCTGGTCCACAGCAGAAAACTGATACATAAAATTTAGTATTTTTTTTACACTTGATCTTAGCCAAAAGGCCAAGAAGCAATGGTGTTTTTTTAATACTGATGTGATCCCTTCTTTACACACTGAATATGCTTATTCACCCAGGGGTCCTCAAACTGCGGCCCCATGGGCCATATGAGGCAGTGTGATGGTATTTGTTCCCGTTTTGTTTTTTTAATTTAAAATAAGATATGTGCAGTGTGCATGGGAATTTGTTCAGTTTTTTTTTTTTTTTTTTAAAACTATAGTCTGGCCCTCCAACAGCCTGAGGGACAGTGAACTGGCCCCCTGTTTAAAAAGTTTGAGGACGCCTGAGTTCTTATTCTTTCCTTCATCTCACTATGTTAGATGATGCTGGGGACATGGTGGTAACCAAGAAAGCCCAGAGCCCTTCCTCATGGGATTCACTATCCAATGGAGAGACCCACCTGTTCCCAGACAATGATGACCCAGAGTGGACAAGGCTGAGAAGGGGGAGGCCAGGAGGCAAGGGCACCTAGAGTAAGCTTGGAGGTCAGGGAGCATGGGTGATCTGGTCTGACCTCTGAAGCTTCATCTTGGCCTTGAAAGATTGTAGGCAGGGGGACTGGACTGGAGGGAACAACTATCTGTCCCTAATTTCTGCCTTTCAGCTCGCTAATTCCCCATTGACAACCCTGGCACTTGACCTGCCCTCCACTACTATGGTGAGCAATCTTTAAACCTTGGGCACACTCCAACTTAGATGCCATAACTAAAGACCTATCTGAAAGGCAGGTTGGTAGTACATGCCTGTAGTCCCAGCTACTCAAAAGACTAAGATGGGAGGATCACTTGAGCCTAGGAATTTGAGGCCAGCTTGGGCAAAACAGCAAGACCCCATATTTTTAAAAAAGTGGGGGGCTGGGCATGGTGGTTCACACCTGTAATCCTAGCACTCTGGGAGGCTGAGGCAGGTGGATTGCTTTAACTCAGGAGTTTGAGACCAGCCTGAGCAAGAGCAAAACCCTGTCTCTAAAAATAAGTGGGTATTCAGGCATGGGGGCTCACGCCTATAATCCTAGCACTCTGGGAGGCCGAAGTGGATCACTTCAACTCGGGAGTCCAAGACTAACCTGAGCGAGAGTATGACCCTGTTTCTACTAAAAATGAAAAGCTGAGGCAAGAGGACACTTCAGCCCAGGAGTTTGAGGTGTCTGTGAGCTATGATGCCACGGCACTACCCAGGGTGACAAAGTGAGACTGTCTCCAAAAAAAAAAAATCAACGTTTAATTAAAATTAAAATAAGCAGGCATTGTAGCTGACATCTGTATTCCCAGCTACTTGGGAGGCTGAGGCAAGAGAATCACTTAAGCCCAAGAGTTTGAGGTTGCTGTGAGTTGTGATGCCACAGCACTCTGACGCCACAGCAGTCTAGCAAGGGCGACATAGTTAAGGCTCTGCCTCAAAAAAGAAAAAAAAAAAAAAGAACCTTAATGATAAGGGATACAGGGAATTCAAGACCTCCAGCCTGTACACAGTCCTGCCAAGGTTCCTACTTGTGTCAAGTACACACACTATCCACGCCTCTATCCCAGACTGCCCAACAACACACATTTTTTTTTTTTTTTTTTCTTAGAGACAGAGTCTCACTTTGTCACCCTCGGTAGAGTGCCATGGCGTCACAGCTCATAGCAACCTCCAGCTCTTGGGCTTAGGCAATTCTCTTGCCTCAGCCTCCCAAATAGCTGGGACTACAGGCGCCTGCCACAACGCCTGGCTATTTTTTGTTGTTGTTGCAGTTTGGCCGGGGCTGGGCTTGAACCCACCACTCTCGGTACATGGGGCCGGTGTCCTACTCACTGAGCCACTGGCACCACCCAACACACATCTTAATGATCAGAGCCTCCGTGCATTCTTTACCACACCTCTTCACCACCCACAGCTCCTTTTCACTTTCCCCAGGAAAGTCAACAATAACCATTGATGGCTATGCTTCACTGGTTCATTGAAACCTTTACTTTTCCAGGACCAGGCATGGTGGGTCATACCTGTAATCCTAGCTCTGTGGGAGGTCAAGGTGGGCAGATCCTTTGATATCAGGAGTTCGATACCAGCATGAGCAAGATCGAGATGCCATCTCTACTAAAAAGTAGAAAATATTAGTCAGGCATTGTGGCCAGCACCTGTAGTCCCAGCTGAGGGGCTGAGGCAGGAGGAGTGCTTGAGTTTGAGTTAAAAAAAAAAAAAACAACTTTTCTCAGACTCTGAATGCTAACTTGATGGATCTGTTTTTCCCTTGCAATTCCATTCTGACACAGTATGTGGATGATGCCCTTGCCTGCCCGGTCCCTTCCAACACCTCACTCACTGACAGTCGGTATCTGTCCCAGCCCTTGTTCATAAAGGACACAAGGACAAATGACACCTATGTAATGCACAAGTACGCTATTTGCCCCTGAAGGTAAAATCTTACCTATAGAATGCATTTACATCATCATTCATTTTCCTTTATCCAAGATTAGTAAGCAACTCAACTCTAACAGTTTCTGGTCCTGTCATAAGCTGAATTTTGTCCACCTACTCCCCCAAAATATGTTGAAGTGCCATCCCCCAGTATCTCAGAATGTGACCTTATTTGGAAAGGCAATCATTGCTGATGTAGTTAGTTGATGTCATTCTGGTGTGGGTGGGCCCCTAATCCAATACAACTGGTGTCCTTATGTATTTATTTATTTATTTATTTGAGACAGAGTCTCACTGTGGTGTCCAGGCTAGAGTGCTGTGGCTTCAGCTTAGCTCACAGCAACCTCAAACTCCTGGGCTCTAGGGATCCTTCTGCGTCACCCTCCCAGGTAGCTGGGACTACAGGTGCCCACCACAATGCCCAGCTAATTTTTCAATTTTTAGTAGAGATGGGGTCTTCCTTTTGCTCAGGCTGGTCTCAAACTCCTGACCTCAAGGAATCCTCTCACCTCAGCCTCCCAGAATGTTGGGACTATAGGCTTAAACCACTGTGACCTGGCCTGGTGTCCTTATAAGAAAGTGACCATGTGGAGATGGACACACAGGAAAAATGTCACATGATGATGAAGGCAGAGCTTGGAGTGATGTACCTGTAAGCCAAGGAGTGCAAAAGATTGCCAAGAAACTGCCACAAGCTGGACAGAGTCAAAGAAGGCCTCCCTTAGATGTTTCAGAGGGAGCATGACCCTGCTGACACCTTGTTTTCCGCCTTTTAGCCTCTAGAACTGTGAGAAAATAAATGTCTGTTATTTCAAGCTAGCCCCATTTGTGGTATCTTATTTATTTATTTTGAGACAGAGATTCACTCTATCACCCTGGGCAGAGTGCTGTGACATCATCCTACCTCATGGCAACCTAAATCTCGGGCTCAGGCGATCCTCTTGCCTCAGCCTTCCCAGTATCTGGGACTACAGGCACCTGCCACAATGCCCGGCTAATTTTTCTTTTCTTTTTTTTTTTCTTTTTTGAGACAGAGTCTCACTTAGTCACCCTGGGGTTGAGTGCCATGGCATTATAGCTCACAGCAACCTCAAACTCTTGGGCTCAAGTGATCCTTTTTGCCTCAGCTTCCTGAGTAGCTTGGACTCCAGGCGCCTGCCTGCCATAACACCCAGATATTTTTAGTAAGACAGGTTTCATTCTTGCTCAGGCTGGTCTCAGACTCCTGAACAGGGCCTGTTTTGATGTTGCAGAACTTGAGTTGACAATGGCCTTTCAATTGGTCGAGGGACGCACCTTCCCTCTCCTCATTTAAGTTTCTCTAAGTCAATAGAGGGCCTGTCCCTTTGGAATTTCCTACTGGATAGTTAAGGTAAGAACCATCTTTGTTCTCACCTTGGGGAAATTGGGATTTCCTAACTATGCTCCAACCTTCCTGTGTTTGAAAGATCATGCTTAGGTGTTCTTGCCCAAAAACATAATGGAAACCAGAGACCTACAGGATTCTTCAGAGTCACCTTCAGTCTACCCTCAGGCCTTCCCTCTTTTGGTGCTGAGCAGCCACCAGAGCTGCGTAACTGGCCTACGCCACCACTGACAGTGTAGGTCATTCTCTCAAACCTTTCTGTGCCTCATGCAGCTCACACAGAGCTGGCATTTTTTTCCACTTTCAGACTCACCTCTGCTGAGGTACTACTACTGTCTCCCTCCCACATCACTGTTTTTCACTGCCCAAACCAGAATGAACCCAGTTACCCTTCTGTCTCTCCCATATGGGAGACATAGTCTCCTAACTATGTTTCCATTACCCCAAACTTTACTCTTCCTCATCCCTTATTTTGCTAATCCTCTTCACAACCTTTGATCACCCTCTTTGTGGATGGTTCTTTTTTTTTTTAGAGACAGAGTCTCACTTTATTGTCCTCGGTAGAGTGCTGTGGCATCACAGCTCACAGCAACCTCCCTCGGTTTTGGGGGCCAGCGCCCTACCCACTGAGTCACAGGCACTGCCCAAGATGGTTCTTACCTTAACCATCCAGCAGGAAATTCCAAAGGGACAGGCTGTCCATTGACTTTGAGCAGCCTGTACTTTTTTTTTTTTTTGAGACAGAGTTTCACTTTGTCAGGTACAGTGCAGTGGCATCATAGCTCAAAGCAACCTTCAACTCTTGGGCTCAAGCGATTTTCTTGCTTCAGCCTCCCAAGTAGCTGGGACTATAGACGCTTACCACAATGCCTGGCTATTTTTTAGAGTCTCTTTTCTCAGGCTGGTCTTGAACCTGTGAGCTCAGGCAATCTCCCGCCTTGGTCTCCCAGAGTGCTGGGATGACAGGCATAAGCCACCTCTCCTGGCCTGAGCAACCTATAGTTTTAAGTGCCTTCCTGAACCCAAGTCACTCAGATGAGGAGAGCTGGGGAAAGGGGAGATGTTGACCAAAGGGTACAAAGTTTCAGTTAGCCTGAAGGATTATTTTAGTGGTCTATTGCACTGTGTAGTGACCACAGTTAATATACTAATGTATATTTCAAAACTGCTAAAAAAAAAAAAATGGGGTAACTCAGGTCTGTAATCTAAGCACTCTGGGAGGCCAAAGTGAGAGGATCCTTTGAGCTCAGGAAACCAGTCTAAGCAAGAGTAAGATCCTTTCTCTAATAAAAATTGAAAAATTAGCTGGGCATTGTGGCACGTGCCTATAGTGCCCACTACTCAAGAGGCTGAGGCAAGGAGGATTACTTGAGCCCAAGAGTTTGAAGTTGCTGTCAGCTGTAATGATGCCACGGTACTTTACTGAGGGAAATGAGGTAAGACTGTCTCAAAATAAATAAATAAATAAATAAATATATATATATATATATATATATATATATATATATATATATCAGCTTGACTGAATCTTTCTGTAATGGAGAGCAAAACAAGACATTGTGCCTCATATATATACATAATTATTGTCAATGTTGATTAAAATAAACAAATGAACTCCCAAAACAGCACACTCCTAGCACTCATCTGAGTTTGCATATTAGCTCAAGATAAGAGAGTCAGTATCTTGCAGTGAGAGAAGGTGTGCTTTTGGGGTAGCCCATAGTCTGCAGACTTTGGAAACAAAGAGGGTTCGTGGCTGTTGTGTACACACAAATTAAAAATGCCACTCAGTTGGCCAAATTTTTATAAGTTTTGCTTCTATCTGGAGAAATGGCAGTCCTTAATATAGAGGCATGTGCCAGTAGCCAGATCCTGGAAGCTACAGGGTGTTTCCTAGCTGCCAGACAGGAAATGTGCTACCTCTTACAGTTCTGGCATCTCAGCCTACTTTTACTTCCTCATCTGCTCCTTGTCCCACCTGACACTCTACCTGAAGAACTCCAAGTCTCACAGTTTAAAGGTCCTGACACTGAAAAGGCCATCTGGTAGCTGGATCCATTCAGATGGGCTTTGGAGATACCCAGTCACTAGGTCTTTTTGTGGTCCGTCTCCTGAAATCCAGTCTATGGCCTTCACAAAGTCATGCATCGTGAAAAGGAAAAATTAAGAACCTTCTTCACAATCCATAGTGGGAAAACTTCAACCCTTATGTTGAACAAGTGTTCTTGGGGATCCCAACTACCAAAACCATGATGAGGGAGGGAACAGACCCTTAGAGGGCTCATTTCTAAACTGGCAAAAATTACTTCATTCATGGGCAGTGCCTGTGGCTCAGTGAGTAGGGCACTGTCCCCATATACCGAGGATGGCGGGTTCAAACCCAGCCCTGGCCAAACTGCAACAAAACATAGCTGGGTGTTGTGGCGGGTGCCTATAGTCCCAGCTACTCGGGAGGCTGAGGCAAGAGAATCACCTAAGCCTGAGAGCTAGAGTTGCTGTGAGTTGTGATGCCACAGCACTCTACTGAGGGCGACAAAGTGAGACTCGCTCTCTAAGAAAGAAAAAAAAATTTACTTCAGCTTCCAAAATCCCATGGGTATATTACATCCTGACAATAATCTGCATATTTTCTAGATGATTAGTTTTCCTATGCAAGCAAGCTATGGCCAATGTTTTACTAGAATCTTCCCTATTTGGGGCATTCTCTGTCCCACAAAAGCTCTCAGGTCACAAGTAGAGGTATTCAGTACAGCCAGTGGGCACTCTATTTCACAAAAATCACTTTGTCTCTATCACCTATGATCATTAGGGAAAATGAAACAGGCCAATTCAGACTCATTAAATGTAAATTTGCCAAATGTAAATTTGCCAAAATGAAGAATCAGACGTACTTTGGTCCAACATTCTCCTATTAGCTTCTTGCATGGCCACAAGTTTCATATCACTGAAACTTGGTAGGGGTTTAGTTTCATATCACTGCTTGTTAGGAGCTGACTGTGTTCTCTTCCAAATTTGTATGTTGAAGACCCAACCTGTAATCTTCGGAATGTGGGAGTATTTGGAGATAGAAGCTTGACAGAGGCAATTAAATTAAAATGAGGCCAGGTGCAGTGGCTAATGCCTATAATCCTAGCACTCTAGGAGGCTGAGGCAGAAGGAACCCTTGAGCTCAGGAGTTCGAGACTAGCCTGAGCAAGAGCACAACCCTGTCTCTACTAAAAACAGAAAAACTAGGCAGGTGTTATGGTGAAGCCTATAGTTTCAGCTACTTGGGAGGCTGAGGCATGAGGATCGCTTGAGTCCAGGAGTTTGGGCTTGCTGTGAGCGATGATGACACAGCAATCTACCCAGGCTGCCAGAGTGAGACTCTTGTCTCAAGAAAAAAAAAAAGTTAAAATGATCCCATTAGAGTGGGTCCCAGTTGAATCTGACTAGTGTCCTTATAAGAAGAGGCAGCTAAGACAAACAGAGACTGGAAATTCAGGTACAAAGAGGAGAAACCCTTCAGGAGACAGTGAAATGGCCATCTGCAACTTCACTGGAGAGAGACCACAGAGGAAACCAACTGTAGACCCTTGAACTCAGACTTCTGGCCTCCAGAACTGTGAAGAAACGAATTGTTGTTTAAGCCATGCAGGTTGTAATATTTTGTTATGGCTGCCCTAGCAAACTAATAGACTGCTATGACAAGTTACCCCAAATGCAGTGGCTTAAAACAATACAAATGTATTATCTTAGAATTCTGGAGGTCCAAAGTCTGCCATGGGTCTTAATGAGCTAATCCAGGTGTAGGCAGGGCTGCATTGCTTCTGGAGGCTTCAGAGCAGAATTTCTTGCCTTTTAAAGCTTCTGAGGTTTGGTTTTTTGTTTTTTTTTAAGACAGAGTCTCATTTTGTCGCCCTCAGTAGAGTGCTGTGGCATCAGAGCTCACAGCAACCTCAAATTCTTGGGCTCAAATAATTCTCTTGCCTCAGCCTCCCAAGTAGCTGGGACTACAGGCGCCCACCACAATGCCCAGCTATTTTTAGAGAAGAGGTCTCACTCTGGCTCAGGCTTGTACCCATGAGCTCAGGATATCCGCACGCCTCGGCTTCCCAAATGCTAGGATTACAGGCATGAGCTACCATGCCTGACCTGAGGGTTTTTGTTAGTTTGTTTTTTTTAATTTTGAGACAGAGTCTTACTTTGTCACCCTCAGTAGAGTGCAATGGTGTCATAGCTCACAGCAACCTCAAACTCTTGAGCTCAAGTGATTCTCTTGCCTCAGTCTCCCAAGTAGCTGGGACTATAGGCATGAGTCAACACGCCCAGCTATTTTTAGAGATGGGGTCTCACTCTTATTCAGGCTTGTCTGGAACTCCTGACTTCAAGCAATCCACTAACTTTGGCCTCCCAGAGTGCTAGGATTACAGATGTGAGCCACTGCACTCAGCTGTTTGTTTTTTAAAGCTTCTGAAGGGCACCTGCATCCCTTGGTCTGTGGCCCTGTCCTACATTTTTGAAATGCATCATGAGAAGTCTGCTTACATCTTCACATCTCTTTCTCTGACACTCCTTTTTCCTCTAATAAAGAACCTTGGGATTATGTGGCATCCACCAGAAAAATCCTAGATAATGTCCCCATCTCAAGATCCTTAATCACAAAAGTCCTTTTTGCCAGGTAAGGTACCATATTCATAGGTTTCAGGGATTTGGATGCAGGCATCTTTGGGAGGCCATTATTCTGCCTACTAGAATTCATATCAATAATCTCCTTATGTAATAATCACATGAAGACCATGGGGATTCCAGATTCCTACTGGGCCCTTGAGGACTCTAATCTGCTTCTATCAGATTTCTCAAGGAATGACTAAGTATACTCAGTCTTGTCACCAACAGCTGCAAGATGCCTTCCCTCCAGACATTCCATTACAGTCTCTTTGTGATCTCCAAATAGAGTATTTAGACCTCAAGAAAAGACATCACAGGCTCAGCGCCCATAGCACAGTGGTCACAGAGCCAGCCACATACACTGAGGCTGGCAGGTTCCAACCCAGCCTGGGCCAGCTAAACAGAATGACAATTGCAATAAAAAATAGATGGGCATTGTGGTGGGTGCCTGTAGTCCCAGCTACTTAGGAGGCTGAGGCAAGAGAATCACTTAAGTCCAAAAGTTGGCAGTTGCTGTGAGCTGTAATGTCACAGCACTCAACCGAGAGCGACATACTGAGACTGTTAAAAAAAAAAAAGAAGAAAAAAAAAGAAAAAAGTCACAGAAAGACTAACCTTGAACCCAGATGGAATGATTCCTACACCGTCCTCTCTGCACTAACACTGCTGTAAACTCCAGAATGTCCTGCCTTGAGTTCATGCCTCACAGCTGGAGAGGTGTCAGGCCTGTGCTGAATGAATTTCACTTCCACTGGAGACCTCAAATGAAAGCTCCTTTTTTATTTATTTATTTTTAATATATTTTTATTTTTTTTATTAAGTCATAGCTGTGGGCCAGCCCCATATGCCGGAGGTGGCAGGTTCAAACCCTGCCCTGCCCCCCCCCAAAAAAAACATAGCTGTGTACATTAATGCAAGCATGGGTATCATGTGCTGGTTTTATATACAATTAGAAATATTTTCATCAAACTGGTTAGCATAGCCTTCCTGGCGTTTTCTTAGTTATTGTGTTAAGACATTTATATTCTACATTTAGTAAATTTCACATGTACCCTTGTAGGTGTGGTCCCACCAATTACCCTCCCTCCACCCATCCTCTCCCCACCTCTCCCTCTCCCTTTCCCCCATATTCTTAGGCTATAATTGGGTTATAGCTTTATGAAAGCTATAAATTAGTTTCATAGTAGGGCTGAGTACATTGGATACTTTTTCTTCAAATGGAAGCTCTTTTAAGAACCCTAGAAGTAGACGAGGCCACAGAGTAGACAGCTATTCCAAGAGCCTTAGGTCAAGTAGAAGACATCATGAAGTAATCAGCTTCCTTCTGGAATAAGAACTATCAGGATTTCCCCTTTAATTAAATTTATTTATTTATTTAGGCAGAGTCTCACTCATCTCCTGGCTAGAGTGCAGTGGAATCATCATAACTCACAGCAACCTCCAATGCCTGGGTTTAAGTGCTCCTCCTGCCTCTGATTCTCTAGTAAGTGGCATTATGGGACTCTCCACCGTGACTGGCTAATTTTTCTATTTTCAGGGTCTTGCTGTTGCTTAGGTTGGTCTTGAACTCCTAAGCTCAAGGGATCTACCTGCCTCAGCCTCCCAGAGTGCTAGGATTACAGGCATGAGCCACCATACCTGGTCTCTTATTCTCTTTTTATTTATCTTCCTAAGAATAAACATCTTCAAATACCTCATGACCAGAATTTTATTTATTTATTTTTTGACCAGAATTTTGAATCAACTCCACATTGAACATTCTACTCAGCAAATTGTTCCACTGGTCTTGTATAAACAGCAGGGATGAGAAGCCAATCTTGACTTCACCCGGACACTGACTACTTAGAAAGTCTTGTTATAAGCTCTCCAGACCCTACTCTCAACTCTTGATTCTCTCCCTATTGGAAAATTAAGACAGTCCAGGTCTATTTTGAATAAGAGGAAGACTGAAGAAGGTTTGTTTCTACTACAGTTCAACTCATTCTTCTCTTTGGGACTCACTAGATTGCTTTTTTCTTTTCCTTTTTCATTTTTTTGAGACAGAGCCTCAAGCTGTCATCCTGGGTAGAATGCCATGGCATTACAGCTCACAGCAACCGCCAAACTCCTGGTCTCAAGCGATTCTTCTGCCTCCACCTCCCAAGTAGCTGGGACTACAGGCGCCCACCACAACGCCCAGCCATTTTTTAGTTGCAGCCGTCATTGTTGTTTGGCGGGCTCGGGCTGGATTTGAACCCGCCAGCTCAGGTATATGTGGCCGGCGCCTTAGCTGTTTGAGCCACAGGCGCCAAGCCCTCAGAACAGCTCTTAAGGTAGACAGTATTATGACCCATTATAAAGATGGAGCCCAGACAGGTTAAGTAAGTTTCTCAAGGTCACACAGATGCAAAGTGGCAGAGCTATTACCTCTTAGTCTGGCATCAGAGACTTTCTCGCTACCACTGCCACTGCCTTTCTTTTTCTTTTTTATTATTAAATCATAGCTGTGTACATTAATGCAATTATAGGGTACAATGTGCTGGTTTTATATACAATTTGAAATATTTTCATCTTACTGGGTAACATAGCCTTCATAGTATTTTCTTATTTATTGTGTTAAGACATTTCTATTCTACATTTAGTAAATTTCACATGTACCCTTGTAAGATGCACTGTAGGTGTGGTCCCACCAATTACCCTTCCTCCACCCATCCTCTTCCTCTCCTTCCCTCCCTCTCTCCTTTCCCCATATTCTAGGACTATGATTGGGTTATAGCTTTCATATGAAAGCTATAAATTAGTTTCATAGTAGGGCTGAGTACATTGGATACTTTTTCTTCCATTCTTGAGATACTTTGCTAAGAAGAATATGTTCCAGCTCCATCCATGTAAACATGAAA
>CAUYPK010154946.1:0-32862 GCA_963574355.1 Loris lydekkerianus | reverse complement strand
GACCTGCCAAACAATGACAACTACAACAAGAACAACAACAAAATAGTCGGGCGTCATGGTGGGTGCCTGTAGTCCTAGCTACTTGGGAGGCTGAGGCAAGAGAATTGCTTAAGCCCAAGAGTTTGAGGTTGTGTGAGCTGTGACACCACAGCACTCTACTGAGGGTGACATAGTGAGACTCTGTCTCAAAAAAAAAAAAAATGCAATTAAAAATAGCTGGGCAGGTGGCGCCTGTGGCTCAGTGAGTAAGGCACCAGCCCCATATACCAAGGGTGGTGGGTTCGAACCTGGCCCCAGCCAAACTGCAACAACAACAACAACAAAATAAATAAATAAATAAATAAAAATAAAAAAATTGGGCAGTACCTGTGGTTCAGTGGATAGGGCGCCGGCCCCATATACCAAGGGTGTCGGGTTCAAACCCAGCCCCGGCCAAACTGCAACAAAAAAATAGGCAGGCATTGTGACGGGTGCCTATAGTCCCAGCTACTTGGGAGGCTGAGGCAAGAGAATTCTCTAAGCCCAGGAGTCGGAGGTTGCTGTGAGCTGTGTGACGCCACGGCACTCTACCAAGGGCGATAGAGTGAGACTCTGCCTCTACAAAAAAGAAAAATAATAATAATAAATAATACAATAAAATAAAATAAAAATAGCTGGGCTAGGCGACGCCTGTAACTCAGTGCGTAGGGCTCTGGCCACATACACCCAGGCTGGCAGGTTCAAACCCAGCCCAGGCCATGTAAACAACGACAACTCAACAACAACAAAAATAGCTGGGTGTTGTGGCAGGTACCTGTAGTCCTAGCTACTTAGGAGGCTGAGGCAAGAGAATTGCTTAAGCCCAAGAGTTTGAGGTTGCTGTGAGCTGTGACAGCACAGCACTTTACCAAGGGTGATATAGTGAGACTATCTCAAAATAAAAAATTATAAAAATAGGCATGTTGTGAGCACCTGTAGTCTTAGCTACTACGGTGGCTGAAGCAAGAGAACTGCTTGAACCCAAGTGTTTGAGGTTGCTGCAAGCTGTGACGTCAAGGCACTCTATAGAGGGCTACAAAGTAAGACTGTCTCAAAATAAAAAGAAAAAAAAATAGGCAATTACAACAAAATAAGATGTATGCTACAAGAAATACAGGATGCTCCTGCAGCTCTTAACCCAGGCTAGAGGGAGGTGTTCAGGGAGGACTTCCTGACGGGAGTGGCTTCTAAACTGAGACCTGAAGAACAAGATGGTTTTAGGCAGATAAAGGAGGGTAGAAGAAAAGCATTCCAGACAAAAGGAAAAGCACTGTGAAGAAAGCTGCCAGGACAGAAGTGAGCTTGGCGCTTGGGACAGCTAAATAGTTTGAGCACAATTAGGGAATGGGGTGGAAGTGGGGGGGTGTTCCTTCTCACAAGAGAGCCCTAATGACCCTAGTATAAATCAAAGCCCAGCTGGGTTAGATTAGACATGGAAGTCCTCAGTGTTTCAGCTACTCAGTGTAAATCAGTATGAATTGCCTTTGCCATACAAATGTTTATTGTATAGGCCTGAATAGGATGATTGTAAAGGGGATACAATGCTCAGGCTGGGGAGTGGGAGCCTGAGTATGGTCTCACAGTCTGCAGAGAGGAGTATGAATAGCAAAGGGTGCTTATTTGGAAGCCAGGAGAGCAGAATAGGACAGAGCAAAAATCCAAGGAGCCCTCCTGGCCTGAGGAAGAGAGTCCTCAGGAAAGCTGGAGTCAAAATGCTAGGATATTTATATATATATATATTTTTTTTTTTTTTGGAGGATATTTATTAATAACTATGGCACCCCTCAAACTGGAGGCAGCTTCACTGTTCATCCAGAAAAGGCTGGTTAAACGGGAATTATGAAGTTCTAGTTCTGAATGCTATGCATACATCACAGAGACCAAGTCCATACATGCAGATATCTCCAAGTTGTTTATGGAACACCTACTGTGTGCACTGTGGGAGATGCTAGGGACACAGCACAGGTGGCAATGTTTGACCCCTGGAGAGAGCCCCAGCTTCAGCCCCTTACCTTGGCCTTCATGATTTGCCTCCAGCAGTTTCTCTGGGACCTGCTGTCTGGAAGCCTGTGCTTTCCTTCCCCTAGGTTTTGCATAGGCTTATTCTCTCTGCCCCCTTAATCCTGACCCGGCCAAGGCTTCTTCAGCCTTTAGTCCCTGACTTAGTAAGGGTTCCCAGACCTGTGTAACTCAATCTAGAACTTTACTCTGAGTTTGTACCTCTGAAAGGCCTCCATTACTCCTGTTTTTCTTCAGCATATTTTTGCCTATTGATTTTTCTAAACACATTCTAGAATCATTTATTCAAGTTCTTTATGGCATCCTGTTGGTATTTTTTCTTTTCCTTTTTTTTTTGAGACAGAGCCTCAAGTTGTCACCCGGGGTAGAGTGCCATGGCATCACAGCTCCACAGCAACCTCCAACTCCTGGGCTCAAGCGATTATCCTGACTCTGCCTCCCAAGTAGCTGGGACTACAGGTACCCACCACAACGCCTGGCTATTTTTTGTTTGCAGCCGTCATTGTTTAGTAGGCCTGGGCTGGATTTGAATCCGCCAGCTCAGGTATATGTGGCTGGTGCCTTAGCCACTTGAACCACAGGCGCCGAGCCATCCTGTTGGTATTTTCATTGGAATAATATTAAATCTATAAATTTACACAGCATTTTTTTTTTCATTTTTTCTGTATTTCGTCTTGTATTTGGCCTTCCCATCAGAGCATGGTATTACTTATTATAATTTTTCTTTATATTATTTTCTCCTATTTATGGTTTATAATTTTTTTTATTAGTTTGAGACAGGGTCTTGCTCTGTTGACTGGGTTAGAGAACAGTGGCATCATCATAGCTCAATGAAACCTCAAACTCCTGGACTCAACTATAGATGCACACCAGCATGTCTGGCTAATTTTTCTGTTTTGTAGAGATGGGGGGGTTTCTCTCTTTCTCAGCTGGTCTCAAACTTCTGGCCTAAAGCAATCTTCTTGCATTAGCCTTCCAAAGTGCTAGTATTACAGGAGTGAGACATTGCACCTGGCCCTATGATTTATATATTGATTGAAGTCTATAAATTTAACACTGTACTAATACCCAGTGAGTTTTTTTGTTTTTTTTTTGAAACAGAGTTTCACCCTGTTGCCCTCGGTAGAGTGCTGTGGCATCGCAGCTCACAGCACCCTCCAACTCCTGGGCTTAGGCGATTCTCTTGTTTCAGCCTCCTGAGTAGCTGGGACTACAGGCGCCTACTACAACACCCGGCTATTATTTTGTTGCAGTTTGGCCAGGGTCAAGTTTGAACCTGCCACCCTCAGTATATGGGGCCAGCGCCCTACCCACTGAGCCACAGGTGCCGCCCCCAGTGACTTCTCGTATCTTTTCTTTGACACTATTTCTGATACTAAATACATGTCATTTTTCTACACCAGTTCTCCAATTCTCTGACATCAACTGGGAGTCCCGTAATTCAATTCATTTCTGACAATAACTACCCAGAATTAGTGCAGACCCTACAGGTTAAGGGTTCAACCCCATAAGACTGTCCTCACTTCAGATGCCACCCACAAATGGGGTACCCCAGAAACTTACATTTCTGCCTGGGCTACTATAAATTCAGGAGTTCCTATAACCTCCCCCCCAGGTTCAATAATTTACTAAAGTGACTCACAGAATTCAGGAAAATACTTTATTTACATTTATCAGTTTATTTATAAAGGCTCAAGGATCAGCCAAACAGAAGACATGACTAAGGCAAGGAATGGTGGAGGTTGGTGGGGGGAGCAGAGCTTCCTTGCCCTTTCCAGGTACACAACCCTCCCAGCACACAAATGTGTTCATCATCCCAGAAGTTCTAGGAACCTTCTTCTTCAAGAGTTTTTTTTTTTTTTTTTTTTTTGTAAAGACAGAGTCTTGCCAGTGCCCTACTCACTGAGCCACAGGCCCCACCCTCTTCAAGAGTTTTTATAATTCAATTTCCTCCTGGAGGTTGGGGGAGAGGGCGAAAACTCCCATCCTTTAATCTTGTGTATGGTCTTCCTGGTGAACTCGCAGAACTGTGTTAATAAAAATACATGTTCGGGGCGGTGCCTATGACTCAAAGGAGTAGGGCGCCAGCCCCATATACCAGAGGTGGCAGGATCAAACCCGGCCCCCGCCAAAAACTGCAAAAAAAAAAAAAAGAAAAGAAAATACATGTTCACCTGGGTATGGTGGCTCACACCTATAATCCTAGGACTCTAATAGGCCGAGGTAGGTGGGTTGCTTGAGCTCAGAAGTTTAAGACTAGCCTGAACAAGAGGCGAGACCTGTCCCTACTAAAAACAGAAAAACTATGGTTGGGTGCCTGTAGCTCAGTGATTAGGGTGTCAGCCACATGCCCTGGGACTGGTGGGTTCGAACCCAGCCCGGGCCTGCTAAACAACAACAACAAAATAACCAGGAGTTGTAGCAGGTGCCTTTAGTCCCAGCTACTAGGGAGGCTGAGGCAAGAGAATCGCTTGAGGCCAAGAGTTTGAGGTTGCTATGAACTATGATGCCATGGCACTCTCCCAAGGGTGATAAAGTGAGACTCTGTCTAAATAAATAAATAAATAAATATTGAAAAACTAGCCAGGCATTGTGGCAGGCACTGTGGTCCCAGCTACTAGGGTAGCTGAGGCAAGAGGATCACTTGAGCCCAGAAGTTTGAGGTTGCTGTGACCTATGATAACACCACAACACTTTATTGAGGGTGACAAAGTGAGATTCTGTCTTGAAAAAATAAAAATAGAAAAATTGAAGTAACAGCATCTCTTGAGCTTAAGAGTTGAAGGTTGCTGTTAACTATGATGTCCTGGCACTCTACCCAGAGCAAGAGAGTGAGACTCTGTCTCAAAAAAAAAAAAAAAAAAAAAAAAAAAAAATTTCTAATTTTGTCTTTTCTCTGGTAGCAAATCTGTCTTTTGTTGGTTTAATTAACAGGCCCCTGAAGACTAAACAGAGGAAAAATTTCCTCCCTGACACCATCTAAAACTGATTTGCAAAATCTAGTTAAGGACTATGTTAAAAACAGAGAGAAGTGACTATAATCAAGAATAAGTTAGGGTTGGGGGTAGCACCTGTGGCTCAGTGGGTACGGCGCCAGTCCCATATACTGAGGGTGGTGGATTTGAACCAGGCCCTGGCCCCGGCCCCGCCCAGCAACAAAAAAATAGCTGGGCGTTGGGTGGCGCCTGTGGCTCAGTGGGCAGGGCACCGGCCCCATATACTGAGGGTGGCGGGTTCAAACCCAGCCCCATCCAAACTGCAATAAAAAAATAGCCCGGTGTTGTGACGGGCGCCTGTCGTCCCAGCTACTTTGGAGGCTGAGGCAAGAGAATCACCTAAGCCCAGAAGTTGGAGGTTGCTGTGAGCAGTGTGACACCATGGCAGTCTACCGAGAGCAATAAAGTGAAACTGTCTCTACAAAAAAAAAAAAAAAAAAATAGCTGGGCGTTGTGGTGGGCACCTATAGTCCCAGCCACTTGGGAAGCTGAGGCAAGAGAATCGTCTAAGCCCAGGAGTTGGAGGTTGCTGTGAGCTGTGACGCCACAGCACTCTACTGAGGGCGATAAAGTGAGACCCTGTCTCTAAAAAAAAAGAATAAGTTAGGGTATACTTTAAAATATCTAAAAGGGTGGAATTAGAATGTTTCTGTCACAAAGAAATGGTGTCTCCATACTTAGACGGAAATGCTAAAAAAAAAAAAAAAAAAACAAAGAAAAGAAATGCTTGGGCAGCACCTGTGGCTGAGTGAGTGGGGTGCTGGCCCCATATACCGAGGGTGGTGGGTTCAAACGCAGCCCCGGCCAAACTGCAACAACAACAACAACAAAAAAAAAAAAAAGTAGCCAAGAGTTGTGGCTGGCGCCTGTAGCCCCAGCTACTCGGGAGGCTGAGGCAGGAGTATCACCTAAGCCCAAGAGCTGGAGGTTGCTGTAAGCTGTGATGCCACAGCACTCTACCGAGGGTAACAAAGTGAGACTCTGTTTCTAAAAAAAAAAAAAAAAAGGAATGTTAAATGCTTGATGTGTTAGATACCCCAATTACCCTCAGTTGATTAATTCACAGTGTCTGCATCCAGACATTACAGGTCCCCTATAAAGATATACAACTATTATATACCTACAAGAATTAAATTTTTTCTTTTTTGAGACAGTGTTTCACTTTGTTGCCCCTAGTAGAGTGCCATGGCATTACAGTTCACAGCAACCTCAAACTCTTGGGCTTAAGCAATTCTCTTGCCTCAGCCTCCCAAGTAGCTGGGACCACAGATGCCTGCCACAAAGCCCAACTATTTTTAGAGATGAGGTCTTGCTCTGGCTCAGGCTGGTCTGGAACTCATGAGCTCAAGCAATCCACCCGCCTTGGCCTCCCAGAGTACTAGGATTACCCAGGCATGAGCCACCTTGCCTGGCATAGTGGAGAATATTCTGTAGCATGGAAAAGGTAGGCATAGGAAGACTCTTTGGATGCTACTATAATTGCCTACATATAAAATGATGGCTTAGATTACAATTAGAACAGTGGAGATAGTGAGAAGTGGCCATTTGGAGATTATTTTCAAGATAGAGCTTAAAGAATTTGCTGATGGCTGGGCACAGCCTGGGAAGCATTGTAGTGGGCGCTGTAGTTTCAGCTACTTGGGAGGCTGAGGCAGGAGAATCTCTTGAGCCCAAGAGTTTGAGGTTGCTGTGAGCTATGACTCACAGCACTCTGTCCAAGGTAACAAAGTGTGACTGACTCTGTATCAAAAAAAAAACAAACAAAAAATAAAAAAAAAAAAAGAATTTGCTGACGGACTGGATGTGAGGTATGACAGGAGGCAAGGAAAACTTCTACATGAGGAGGACTGCAAGATAAGGCAGGTTTGGGGAAACAGGTCTGTTTTGGATATGTAAAGTTGCCAATAGATGCCTATCAGACATCCCAGAGACATTTCAAGTAGGATTTATAAATATGGGATGGGCATTCAGGAAGAAGTCTGGGGTGGAAATACAAATTTTAGAGTCATGAGCATAGAGATGGTATTTAAAGCCATAGAAATGGAGATGCCCAAGGGAGAGAAGAGGCCCAGTAGAGAGGATCTGGTACACTCCTTCCTTTAGAGATAAGGGAGAAGAGGTGAAACAAACAGAAAAGAATGCAGGGGTTCAGTGCCTGTAGCACAGTGGTTATGGCACCAGCCACATACACCGGGGGTGGCAGGTTCAAACCTGGCCTGGGTTGGCTTAACAACTGCAACAAAAAAATAGCCAGGCATTGTAGCAGGTGCCTGTAGTCCCAGCTACTTTGGAGGCTGAGGCAAGAGAATCTCTCTCTTTTTTTTTTTTTGAGACAGAGCCTCAAGGTGTCGCCCTGGATAGAGTGCTGTAGCGTCACAGCTCACAGCAACCTCCAACTCCTGGGCTCAAGCGATTCTTCTGCCTTCGCTTCCCAAGTAGCTGGGATTACAGGCACCCGCCACAAAGTTGGGCTTTTGTTTGGTTGCAGCCATCATTGCTGTTTGGCGGGCCCAGGCTGGATTTGAACCTGCCAGCTCAGGTGTATGTGGCTGGTGCCTTAGCCGCTTGAGCCACTGGCACCGAGCCAAGAGAATCTCTTAAGCCCAGGAGTTGGGGGTTGCTGTGAGCTGTGACACCACAGCACTCTACCAAGGGCCATATAGTGAGACTCTGTCTCAAAAAAAAAAAAAAAAAAGAAAGAAAGAAAAGAATGCAGAGGAGTAGCTGATGAGATGAAATGGCAGAGGAGTAGCTAATGAGATGACCTCAATGTCAGGCACAGTGGCTCACGCCTGTAATCCTAGCACTCTGGAAGGCAAGGGCGGGTGGATTGCCAGAGCTCAGGGATTCAAGGCCAGCCTCAGTGAGAGTAGAGAGTGAGACTTCATCTCTACTAAAAATAGAATAACTAGCCAGGCATAGGGGCAAGTGCCTATAATACCAACTACTCAGGAGGCTTAGGCAAGAGTGATTGCCTGAGCCCAAGAGTTTGAGGTTACTGTGAGCTGCGATGATGTCGCAGCATTCTACCCAGGGCTTTGGAGTGAGACTCTGTCTCAAAAAAAAAAAAAAGAAAAGAAAAGAAAAAATGAGGGCGGTGCCTGTGGCTCAGTGAGTAGGGCGCTGGCCCCATATACCAAGGATGGCGGGTTCAGACTTGGACCCAGTCAAACTGCAACAAAAGAATAGCTGGGCGTTGTGGCAGGCGCCTGTGGTCCCAGCTGCGTGGGAGGCTGAGGCAAGAGAATCACCTAAGCCCAAGAGCTGGAGGTTGCTGTGAGCTGTGATGATACAGCACTCTACCAAGGTAGACAAAGTGAGACTCTGTCTCTAAAAAAAAAAAGAAGAGGAGAGAGTCTGGGGCTCTGGAAGCCATGCAAGGACTCCATTGAGCTTCAAGAGGAACAGAGCAATTGTGACAAAGATGGCAATGAAAAACACTGAGAATTGGCCACAATGTTTATCAGCATGGTGGTCACTGGTGACCTGATGACAGGCACCGCCCTATAGTGCTTGACTTTTATGCAATGAATATCCATTACTTCTAAAAGTAGAATGAAAAAGATTTATTTTTATCTTTGAAGGATGTACTTCAGAACAAAGCACCATTACAAGACTAAAAAATTGGAAATAACCTGTGTCCAGTAATAAGAGATTGTTTAAAAAATTTATGGATGGTCTTGGCTTCTGTAGCTCAAGCCGCTAAGGCGCCAGCCACATACATCTGAGCTGGCGGGTTTGAATCCAGCCCGGGCCGCCAAACAACAATGACAACTACAACCAAAAAAAATACATATATATAGCTAGGTGTTGTGGTGGGCACCCGTAGTCCCAGCTACTTGGAAGGCGGAGGCAGGAGAATCATTTGAGCCCAGGAGTTGGAGGTTGCTGTGACCTGTGATGCCACAGCATTCTACCCAGAGCAACAGCTTGAGGCTCTGTCTCAAAAAATAAAAAAAAAATTTATGGATGGACTGTGAAGGGGCTGTTAAAACTATGCTATAGAAGTCATTTTAAGGACATGGAAAAGCAGGTAACAAAATAATACATACAATATGACTGGTATATAACTATGGATATTTATGTATATGCAAAGATAAAAGACCAGATGTATTTAGGGAAAAATATTAACAATGGTTATCTCTATACAGTTGATATTTATAATTTATTCTTTGTGTTCTTCTGTATGTTCTACCATGTCCATTTATTATTTTTGTCGCTCTTAAGAAAAATAGACATCAGGCGGCGCCCGTAGCTCAGTGGGTAGGGTGCCAGCCACATACAAGGAGGCTGGCGGGTTTGAACTGGCCTGGGCCAGCTAAAACAATAATGACAACTGTAACAGCACCAACAAAATAGCCGTGCGTTGTGGCAGGCGCCTGCAGTCCCAGCTACTTGGCTGAGGCCAGAGAATTGTTTAAGCCCAAGACTTTGAGGTTGTGGTGAGCTGTGACGCCACGGCACTCTACCCAGTGCTACAGCTTGAAACTCTGTCAGGCTTGGTGCCCATAGCACAGTGGTTATAGCACCAGCCACATATTCCGAGGGTGGCAGGTTCAAACCCGGCCTGGGCCAGCTAAACAACTGCAACAAAAAAATAGCTGGGTGTAGTCCCAGCTACTTGGGAGGCTGACGCAAGAGAATAGCTTAAGCCCAAGAGTTTGAGGTTGCTATGTGCTGTGATGCCACAGCACCCTACCAAGGGCGACATAGAGAGACTGTCTCTCACAAAAAAAAAAAAAAAAGAAAAAAGAAAGAAAGAAAGAAAAGAAAAATAGACATCAGTAAATAAAACTGAATAGTTAAAACTCCTATAAATATTTCATGCATGTAATGGCTGTGACATCGAGAACAACTTCAGTTGGCTGTACTAATTACATTATTTTACCTTAGCCTGGCAGTGAAAGACCTATAAATTTGGGGAGGCTGATTTATATGAACTCAAGTGGAAAATGGTCAGAGAGAAAAGAATCATGGAGGCTCTGGCAGAATCAGCCTGGCCCCCTTCCTGATGAAATAATACCCTTGCAGCTTCTGGGGGAAAGCAGCTCCTGGAAGAAACAGATTCTTATGTCCAGCTTTAAGTTTTGGCTTTGTGATCTCCAGGTGACAAGTTTTGGGGACCAAGTATTCTGCTGTTACAGAGAGAGAACAATAACTTCTTTGCACTCAAGAGAACTGGGGCTCTGCAACCATGTTTAAAATGGAGAAACCAAGAGACTAAGGCAAAACACTTCCTCACTGGTGTCATGGCTGACCTGCTGGGCCCCGCTGATCTACCCTCTCTACTGGTCCTCTGGTCAAGTGAACCCTTACTTTTCAGGGTCACCAGTGACCTCAGGATGGAGTTCACAGGTCTTAATCAGGCTCACAAGACCACAAGACCCCAAATGTCTAGCTGCTGCCCATCCTTCTGGCTTTGTCTCTCCCACACTCCCTCCTATAATTTCTGTAGCTAAGTTGGCCTTCTTTCAGCTGTCAGTTTCCTTGGAATGTGCTGTTCCTTTTACCTGAAAACTTTTCTGCATTTCCCTTTAGCCCAGTTTCTCTTCAAATGTGACTTCCTGACCAGCCTGAGCAACATAATGAGACCTCATTCTACAAAAAATAAGAAAAATTATCCAGGTGTGGCGGCACGCACCAGTAGTCCCAGGTACTTGGGAGACAGAGGCAAGAAGATTGCTTAAGCCCAGAAGTGTGAGGCTACAGTAAGCTATGATAGAGCCACGGCACTCCGGACAGAGCCAGACCGTATCTATTTCTTTTTCTTTTTTTTTTTTTTTTTTGAGACAGAGTCTCACTTGTCACCCTTGGTAGAGAGTCCTGGCATCACAGCTCACAGCAACCTCAAAGTCTTGGGCTCAAGCGATTCTCTTGCCTCAACCCTCCCAAGTAGCTGGGAGTACAGGCACCTGCCACAACCCCTGGCTATTTTTAGAGACAGGATCTCACTATTGCTCAGGCCGGTCTCAAACGTGTAAGCTCAGGCAATCCACCTCAGCCTGCAGGAGTACTAGGATTACAGGCGTGAGCCACTGCACCTGGCCCCTACCTATTTTTTTTTTTAAAGTGACTTCTTAGAAAAGGCTTCCCTGCCTCCCAGACAATAGCAGATCCCCCATTAGCAGCTCTCATACCAGCCTTTCTCCTTCAATGCATTTGTCACAACTGTAATCACAACCTGTGATCCTGTGTATAACTTTGTTCAATGGTTGCCTTCTCCATAAATAAAATGCAAATTTCATGAGAATAGGGACCATGTATGACTTGCTCCCTTCATATCTTTAGTGGCCAGAGTACTAAGTAGGTGCTCAACAAATGTCTGCTGAAAAAAATAAGTGACTAGGCTCAGTGCCCATAACACAGTGATTATAGCACCAGCCACGTGCACCAAGGGCTGGTGGGTTCAAACCTGGCCCGGACCAGCTAAACAACGACAACTGCAACAAAAAAATAGCTGGATGTTGTGGCGGGCACCTGTAGTCCCAGCTACTTGGGAGGCTGAGGTAAGAGTATTGCTTAAGCCCAAGAGTAGGAGGTTGTTGTGAGCTGAGATGCCACAGCACTCTACCGAGCGTAACATAGTGAGACTCTGTCTCAAAAAAAAAAAAAATAAATAAATAAAATAAATAAATAAAATAAAGTAAAATAAAATGCTTAAAAAAAATAAGTGACTAAGAGGCAAGATAGGAACTTTCAAGGCTTATCCTCTAAATGGCTAAAGCACACAGGCAAGAAAAATCACATAAGTATTGGAGCTTCTCTTGAGCAAGCACCAAGGGAAGTACATCTCTATACCTAGCACTTAGCTCAGGGTGTGGCCCACAGTGAAGGCTCAGAGAATATTGCTAGGTGAATAAGCATTACCTCTCCCCTTTACACATACTCCACCTTCAGGGATGATCTCATCCAGTCCCATGGCTTTAAATGTCATCTATAAGCTGATGACTCTCCAAATTATAGCTCTAGTCTGAACCTCTTCCCAGAACTCATATACCCAACTACACATTTGCGACCTCCACTTGAAATTTCTAATAGGCATCTCAAACTTAACATAGCCAAGACAGAAGTTTTTGTTTCCTCTGCTGACTTCCCCATTTCAGTCTATTCTTTTCATTGTTCAGACCACAAATTTAGAGTCATCCTGATTGCTCTTGATTGCTCTCATTCCTTCATATTCTTCACCCAATTCATCAGCAAATCTATCAGCTCCACCTTCAGAACACATCTAGAATCTGACCATCTCTCATCCCATCTCTGCTACTATACTGGTACAAGCCACCATTGCCTCTAACCTGGACCATACAATAACCTCTCACTGACCTCTCTTTCCCAACTGGCTCTCCCACAGTCTGTCTTCTACTCAGAAGCCAGGTCATAAATCAGGGCTCAGATGGTACCTTCTCAGAGAGGTCTTCCTGGAAAACTCCATTTAAAACAAGACCCCTCATCTGTCACCCTTCGTTCTCTTATATTCTACTTTATTATTATCCAATGTACTTATCAGAGTCTGATTATTTTTGCTTATCATCTTTATTCTCCTGGTAGGATATCAGTTCAATGAAGAAGGGACTTTCCCTGTTTTGTTCTCTTGTGTATCTCCAGTACCTAGAACAGTGCCCAAGCATGGTAATCATGAATGAACTAAATGAAGGCCTGAATGAATTCTGAATGAGTTCTGGAAAATCAGATTTTCTCCCAGTTGGTAAATCAGAATGGAGATGCCAGAAATTAGATATCAACTACCAGTCCCTTTGGAGCCATAGATTAATTGAGAGTTGGGCAGCACCTGTGGCTCAAAGGGGTGGGGCACCGGCCCCATATGCCAGAGATGGCGGGTTCAAACCCAGTCCTGGCCAAAAATTGAAAAAAAAAAAAAAAAAAAAGTGAAGAATAATTGAGAGTTAACTCAAGACCACTTTGCATATAATTAAAAAGTGACATTGAGGTCACCTGCTGAGTCAGAGGGGGCTTATTAGCTCTTATAGTGGACTACAGATCCTGCCTCCTAGTCTACGCTGGAGCTGGTGTGATCTGTAATTGCTGGGCATTCTATCCCTTCATCTGTAAGTAGGCCTGCCTGCCTTGTGGCCTTTATATGGAGCTGTAAGTTTGGGATCTGTGACATTCATACTCTGTCCAGATTTTTTGGGTGGTGGTTCTTAACTGGTAGTGATTTCATTCTCCAGAGGACATTTGGTACCATCTGTAGATATTTCTGGTTTTTTTTTTTTTTTGTTTGTTTGTTTGTTTTTTGCAGTTTTTGACCAGGGCTGGGTTTGAACCCAACACCTCCGGCACATGGGACCAGCGCCCTACCCCTTTGAGCCACAGGCGCCGCCCTGGTATTTCTGGTTGTTGACACTGAAGGTGTGGTATGATTGGATCTAGTGAGAAGAGGCTAGGGGTGCTGTTAAACATCCTCCAATGCACAGGACAGGGCCTTACAACAGAAAATCTTTCTGGTTCAAAATGTTCATAGGGCCAAGGTTGAGAAATCCTGGCCTAGGGTAACAATAATGGTAGTTGGTTGCTACCATCATAGATCTTTGTCATGTGTCAAGTACTGCAATACATTCTTTTTTTTTTTTTTTTTTTTTTTTGTAGAGACAGAGTCTCACTTTATTGCCCTCGGTAGAGAGCTGTGGCATCACAGCTCACAGCAACCTCCAACTTCTGGGCTTAGGCAATTCTCTTGCCTCAGCCTCCCAAGTAGCTGGGACTACAGGCGTTTGCCACAACACCCGGCTATTTATTTTGTTGTTGTTGCAGTTTAGCCGGGGCCAGGTTTGAACCCGCCACCCTTGGTATATGGGGTCGGTGCCCTACTCACTGAGCCATGGGCGCCACCCTGCAATACATTCTTTATGTGTATCATCTCACTTTAATCTCCAAATTGTCCCTGAGAAACCAGGAATGTTACAATCCCTATTTTATAAATGAGGAACCTGAGACTCCATGAATTGGACTCATTTACTTAAGGTCACACATCTTACTAGGGGCCAAGTGTGGATGTATACCCAAGGCTGCCTGGCCTCAAGGTCTGTCCTTTTAACATCTGCTCTGGGTTGCTCTGCCCACTGATTAGGAGTTGAGGGAGCCTGTTACGACTCTGGATGTGTCCAGTTGGATCTACTGGTCCACAGACACCAAAGTGTCAGTCCACTCAGGTGATGCTTGGCTATTGGCTAGGAGGGAGGTTTTTCTTCTCTGAGTTGTCTCAGCCTGTTTGGCTTCATTTTATCTGCACTGCAGTACAGCACTTGGCTCCAAAGCTCAGCTCCCTTGCCAGCCCCAGGCTAGTGCTAGCCCTTCTCCACAGAAAAGAAACTTTGGGATTCAAACCTAGGCCTTGAACTCTCCTCCATTGGGTGTTTCCTTTCTAGGCAGGGGTCCTTGAATAATCAACTGTGGAGCCTATAAGGTTACACTTCACACTTTTTTTCAGATCAGGGAGGGCTGGAACTATGAGTTGGTCATAGAGCTCATGGTCCAAGAAAGGGCCAGAGAAAAGCTTGAAAAGTGATTACTAGGCTGGAAAGAGAGTGATCCTGGGGCAGCGATGGACATGGCGCAGGCCATTGTCCAACTGTCCTTTCTAGCCTGCTCGTGGCTGGGGAGAGCTGCAGGCCCTGCAAGGAATCTCTCAGCCTTTTTGTTAATGGTAACTCTGAAGGACTTCCTAAGGACCCTGGGAAAGTCTGATAGCTAAAGTGGAGAGGTAATTCTGGACCAAATGAATTGGTAATTCAAGGACCAATCTAGGGTCAAGTCTGAGGCATCTGTTGCTACTCAAGCAATGCTGAATTAGTCTGAAGTATCCATCCTTTCTTCCATCCATCCATCTATTCAACATATATATATATATATATATATATATATATATATATATATATATTTGCAGTTTTTTGGCCAGGGCTGGGTTTGAACCCACCACCTCCAGCATATGGGGCTGGCGCCCTACTCCTTTGAGCCACAGGTGCCGCCCATTCATCTATCCAACATATTTTTAGGGAGTTCCCATCAGGAGCCAGAGATGCTTACAGTCTCTAGAGATATCACTCTATTGTGAAGTATCTCTTTGATTAGGAAAATAGTGTAGCTCAGAGGTTCTATTAATATCTACCATGTGGGGCTCGGCACCCATAGCACAGTGGTTATGGTGTGAGCCACATACACCAAGGCTGGCGGGTTCGAATGCAGCCTGGGTCAGCTAAGCAACAATGATAATTGCAACAAAAAAAGTCAGGCATTGTGGCGGGCGCCTGTAGTCCCGGCTACTCGGGAGGCTGAGGCAAGAGAATTGCTTAAGCCCAAGAGTTTGAGGTTGCTGTGAGCTGTGATGCCCTAGCACTCTACTGAGGGTGTTGTAGTGAGACTCTGTCTCAAAAAAAAAAAAAAAAAAAAAAAAGAGGCGGCTTCTATGGCTCAAGCGGCTAAGGTGCCAGCCACATACACCTGAGATGGCAGGTTTGATTCCAGCCCCATCTTGCCAAACAACGATAGCTGCAACCAAAAAATAGCCGGGCGTTGTGGGGGGCGCCTGTAGTCCCAGCTACTTGGAAGGCAGAGGCAGGAGAATTGCTTGAGCCCACGAGTTGGAAGTTGCTGTGAGCTGTGATGCCACAACACTCTACCTACGGCAACAGCTTGAGGCTATCTCAAAAAAAAAAAAAAATATATATATATATATATATGTATATATATATATTTATTTATTTATTTATTTATATCTACCACGTGGGACTATAGAGTCAGACAGACCAGGATTTAAATTCCAGCCCTGTCACTTCCCATCAGTGTGACTTTAGGCAAGGGACTTCACCTCTCTGAACCTCATTTTCTTTACCTGTGTAATGGAGAGACCAACTTTTCTTACCTTACAGAATTGCTGGTAGAAGTGAATGAGATAATGTGCCCAAAATCCCTGGCACATGGTAAGGCCTCAATACCTAACAGCAATAGCTACCATTAATGTATCCTGGCTAGGTGTTTAGATGCATTGTTTAATATAATTCTTGTAGTCGAGCACGATGGCTCATGCTTGTAATCCTAGCACTTGGAAGGCCGAGGGAGGTGGAGCTCCCAGGTTCAAGACCAGCCTGAGCAAAATCGAGACCCTGTCTCTACTAAAAACAGAAAAACGGAGGCAAGAGTATATCACTTGAGCCCAAGAGTTGGAGGTTGTTGTGAGCTGTGATGCCATGGTACCCCATCCAGGGCAACAGCTTGAGACAGTCTCAAAAAAAATTTTTAAATTTCATTATTTTTTTTAAAAGATGGAGGCAGGTCTTACTATGCCATCCAGGGTAGTCTCCAACTTGGCCTCAAGCATTCTTCCTGCCTAAGCCTACTGAGTAGCTAGGACTACAGGTGTGAGCCATAGCACCCAGCAAGATATATTAGTTCTTATTTTAAAAATAGAGAAGGGTCTGATTCAGTGGCTCACACCTGTAATCCCAGCACTCTGGGAGGCCAAGGTGGGTGGATTGTCTGAGCTCACAGGTTTGCGACAGCCTGAGCAAGAGCCACATCCCATCTCTAAAAATAGCTGGGTGTTGTGGTGGGCACTTGTAGTCTCCCAGCTTCTTGGGAAGCTGAAACAAGAGAATCACTTGAGCCCAAGAGTTTGAGATTGCTGTGAGCTGTGATGCAACAGCACTCTACTGAGGACGATAAAGTGAAACTGTCTCAAAAAAAAACAAAAAAAAGACTTTAGAGAGTATCACTATTACATAAAATATTATTAATAAACTATTATTACAAATTATTAAGTAAGAGTAGATGTAGTGTTGGCATGAAAAAAGTCTTGAGAGTAATTTAGAGAAATTTCTCTAAGGTTTCCACTTGGTAGAGTCATAGTGGTTTTTAGTGTCATTTGCACTTCCAAAGGACCCTGGCCATTTTCAGGGTCTTCATTTGTCAATCCATATCTTCCTCAGGAGAGCCACCATATAGGAACATTTTAACTACTCAAATCCCTAATCTCACCATTAGAAACATGGAGCTGGAAAAGCCATGGATTTAAGTGATATGCAAACATTGCACCTGAAGAAGTTCTCATTATTCCCATCTTTTTCTTTTTGGAGTTATATCCTTCTGGTCAAATTGTTGTCAGCAGTAATGAGAGTAGGAGGTGCAACGAAAAATGCAGAAATGTGTAACAGGAAGCTTCCTGTTACATGATTAATCAGATAGTTTATTTATAGAAGTTCAAAAATACATTATAGGCATATAAGAGTTGGTTGTTCAAAATCTTGCTGTGGCCTTTGTGATAGTTTCATAAACTGACAATCAGTGATAAGAGTCATTAAATATTATGTGCCACACACTATGCTGAGAACTTCAAATGCATTAATTAATACTTTCAACATGCCTATGAAATAATTTCCTTTTACTCTTAGTTCCTTCCCCTTTACAGATTAAAAAAAAATGAGGTTCAAACAGCTAATAAAGAACAGTGCTGGTATTTAAATCCAGGTGTGGCTCTAGCCCCCAAGACCTTGCTTTTTCAACCACTTAGCGCCTCCTCCCTAAGCCAGGGAAACATTTTTTTTTTGCAGTTTTTTTTTTTTTTTTTTTTTTGCCCGGGCTGAGCTGAACCCGCCACCTCCGGCATAACGGGCCGGCGCCCCACCCCTTTGAGCCACAGGCACCGCCCTCTAAGGCCATTTTCTTACCATTAGGATACCTCTTACTCCAGAGGTAGAAACTCTCCCACACAGGAAAGACTGCCTCATCCGAGCAAGAAACCCCGCCCTGGACAAACACCCTCCCACCCCCAGCCCCAAGGCTCGACACTACCAAATCCACCCACAGCCCCAACCCCTCCCCCTTAAAGAAGGTCTGTATGGCCTGGCAGAGACCCCACTCTAGGGCATAATTTGGAAGGCCTCCCCTTTACTGAAAGCCATCAATCTTGAGGACACCCTCCGTTAATTATTTCAGAGCACGGCCGACTACAAACGAGGCCCAGCGCAAAAAAAAAACGTGGGGCTCCTCGTTAAAAGATTAAGTGCTTCAAGAATGCGAATACAGAGCATTAAACCAAGTCCTGGGACCCCTGCTGTGCGACTGCACAGGTGGCTTGCCGGTGAACAGCTGTGCTTGCTTCAGAGTTACCCTTTCAGCTAAGGGAGAAGCCACCTGTCAGAATTCGTGAATCCTTCCGACCTGCGGTGGGAGGGTGGGGGTCCGCAGGGGTTTGGCGACACAACTTTTTTTTTTTTTTTATGTAGAGACAGAGTCTTACTTTACCGCCCTCGGTAGAGTGCCATGACGTCACACGGCTCACAGCAACCTCCAGCTTTTGGGATTACGCGATTCTCTTGTCTTCAGCCTCCCGAGCAGCTCGGACTACAGGCGCCCGCCACAACGCCCGGCTATTTTTTGGTTGCAGTTTGGCCGAGGCCGGGTTTGAACCCGCTACCCTCGGTATATGGGGCCGGCGCCCTACTCACTGAGCCATAGGCGCCACCCTTTTTCTTTTTTAAGTGAATTTTATTGTTCAGCCAGGGCCGGGTTTGAACCCACAAGCTTCAGTATATGGGGGTGGCGCCCTACCCACTGAGCCACAGGCATCACCCCGCGACACAACTTCTTGACACTGTCGTTAGAGAACAAACCCTGGGACGACCTCCGTGAAAGTAGAAACACTTCCCTTGGCTCCTGCAGAAGGTGCTCTCTCATCCCTCCGAAGCAGCCTAGCGGTCCTCCAGACCCAGCCCCGACTCCACCTTCCCGGATAGGGGGCCTCACCTCATGGGGCCCATTGCCGGGGCAACCGACGCCGTGAGCGGTGCATTGTGGTCTGCAACAAAATGCAGGAGAAAGATCCGGAGGGAACCCTTGAGTTCACGGACCAATGGGAGAATTCTGTGGGCTGCGTTACACCAATAGGGACGTGCGTCGGGGGCGGGGCCATCAAGAACGGGGCGGATCCTGAGCACTAGGCGGCGGCGACTGGCGTGCGGCTGCTTAGATGCGCCACGGCTTCAGTACCTGTCGTAGCTGTAGCCGGGCTTGAGCTGTGCTAGCACCTCCCTCAGGAGACCGTTGCAGTCGGGTAGCCCCTTCTCCTCGGTGAGAAAGTCTAGGGCTCCAAGGCGTTTTTTCGCTACCCGCTTTCACCTCTGCGGTGCTCATTCCGCCGCGTGACCCTCGCTTCCTGAGGAGAAAGTGGGGTGGGGGCGTCGTCCCCGGGTGGTGCGGGCCGGGCGTGGGTAGCTGGCGCCTTGGGGGCGCGGCTCACATCCCCAACTCCTCAACCCTTTGCCGGGCCTTGCCCCTCAGGTAACCATGTGCGACCGTAAGGCCGTGATCAAAAATGCGGACATGTCGGAAGAGATGCAACAGGACTCCGTGGAGTGCGCTACTCAGGCGTTGGAGAAATACAACATAGAAAAGGACATTGCGGCCCATATCAAGAAGGTGAGGATGGGGTGCGGGGGCCGGGGAGAGTCACCACTGGGAGAAGGGAGTTTCTTCTCTCCAACACCGCGTTCCCGGGGCGCCTGACAAGACCCTTCGGCACGGCTCAGGGCGTAGAGGTTTCCAGAAAGGACGCGAATTAATTATGCGCTCCTCTCGCAAGACCAGACCCTTGGCGCCCTATGTTTTTTTTCGCCCCCCCCCCCCCCCGAACCTAGCTTGGCGCGGTGAAAGCGCCACCTAGCAACTGTAGCTAAGACCGGAGCGCAGCGGTTCCCCGCTTCCATGGGGTTCCTGCGCCCGGGATCCATCTGGGTGTTCCAGAGGGGGGAGCTGCGTGGGTGTTCCCAGGCGGGCCAGAAGGAGCTCTCGCCAGCCTTCCAGCGGGGAGTCAGTCGGCAGTGCAGGGAAAGTGGGTGGCAGTGGGGGCTGGGGGCTGGGTTCGGTGGTGGGTAAATGGCAGTGTATAGAAAGCTGGCAGGACTGCAACTTCTCCAGCAATGTTTGCTGGAAGGGAAAGGAGCTGGCAGCCGAAGCCGTGGGAGGGTTCCAGTTGAGAATGGAAAGATGAAAGACTTCAGATGGAACAGAAATACGTTTTTGACGAACGCAGCAGTGCGTGTATTTAGCTTGTAAGAACATTTACTCCTCTTAACATATTTAAATTTTCTCACTTCAAGTATTCTAAGAGTAGACAAATTTTTGTTACTTGCGCAGAGACTTCTAAGAATTTTATAAAAAGATTACCTTTAGCTCCTGCCTACACATTCTAGTCCCCGTTGCCCTTTTTGGGGTGGGGGAGATAGCGAAGAGTTGCTCCTACAACTTGCTAATCATAGTGGACCAGCTAGTATGTTAGCACCATCAGCACATATGTTTAGAGGAAGGCTGTTTGAATTATAAGGAAAAAATTTGCCCAGTTGCTTGTCAGATTCTGTTTTCAGCATTTTTTATAGGAACAGTGGAGTGCTTAAGTGCCCCTGTATATTTAGTTTAGATTAAACCTCTTAGTATAAGATACTAACTGAAACTGTCTTTTTGGAAGTCTTGTTTCCGTGGTACAGGGGTGAGTGCAGTGAAAAGTTTGTGATGAGAAATGGGTTCCGTTGGGGTATTTGAGGCTGTGTTTTAACCACTTTACTATATTTAGGTGCATAGCAAAGATAGTAGGGCAGTTTAGTTCTGTTTACCCAAAAGAACAAAACTACAACTGTTAACGTCACCTGCTGTCAATGAACAAGAACGTTCGCTGGGCTTGGTGGGTCACACCTGTAATCCTAGCACTTTCAGAGGCAGATGTGGGAGGATTGCTTTGAGGGCAGGAGTTTAAGCAAGATCAAGACCCTGTCTCTACTGAAAACACAGAAATTAGCCTGGCTTGCGCGTTCACCTACAAGCCCAGCTATACAGAACAGTGAGGCATGTTTGCTTGAGCCCAGGAGTTTGAGGTTGCACTGAGCTATGATGATGCCACTGCACTGTTTCAGAAATAATTTTAAATGAATGTTATAGAAAGTATGAAAGTGTAGCTACCATTATAACAAAGAAGCACCCTGCCTTTAAGGCTGACTTTTCTGCTTTTTACCTCCGCAACTTCTGTTCTGCAACTCAGATGCAAGTATGTTTGCATTAATGCATTATGTAGGCAACTTGGCGCTGGAGAACATTCTTTCATTCTAATAATTTGCAGATACTAATGTTCTTTCTGCTCCTTCAGGATGTGATTTAGGAGGCAAGTGGCAGACTCCTACCTTTGATCACTAAAATTCAGGTTTTTTCTTTTTTCCCCAGGAGTTTGACAAGAAGTACAATCCCACCTGGCATTGCATTGTGGGGAGGAACTTCGGTAGTTATGTGACACATGAAACCAAACACTTCATCTACTTCTACCTGGGCCAAGTTGCCATTCTTCTGTTCAAATCTGGTTAAAAGCATGGACTGTGCCACACACCCAGTGATCCATCCAAAAAATAAGGACTGCAGCCTAAATTCCAAATACCAGAGACTGAAATTTTCAGCCTTGTGAAGGGAACACCTCCATCTTTGAATCTTTATTGTGTTTTGTACAGGGTATTCTCTGTACTAGTTTGTTGTGGTTATAAAATAATTAGCAAAACAGCTTACATTTGTATTTATTTTCTATTCCATAATTTTGCCCCATGTTTTCTTTCAAAATCCATTCCTTTAAAAAATAAATCTGTTGCAGATGTGTATGTGTGTGAGTTTGTTTAAACCACAGAGGGTGGGAGATGGTCACATGGTCACTTGGTTAGGTGACCAGATTAGTAGGAGTTAGTCCTTAAGTAAAATTCTGTAGGCTATAGTAGACAAACTATTTGTGTTCTTGAATCTAATTCTTACCTACCCTGTAGCTGTTATGTTAGTTGAAAAATGCCTGACAGAAACTTAAGGATTAAATCTTATTCCTATCTGAAAAAAATCAGCACTTGAGGATAATATTTGTTAAATTGCTGCAGGGCTTGGTGCCTGTGGCTAAGATGCCAGCCCCTGAGCTGGCGGGTTCGAATCCAGCCTGGGCCTGCCAAAAAACAATGACGGCTGCAACCAGAAAATGTCTGGGCATTGTGGTGGGCACTTGTAGTCCCAGCTATTTGGGAGGTGGAGGCAGGAGAATTGCTTGAGCCCAGGAGTTAGAGGGTGCTGTGAGCTGTGATGCCATGGCACGCAGGGGGACAGCTTGAGGCTGTCTCAAAAAATTGCTGCAGAATGTTCTGGGCCTTTGGCCTCAGGTAGTGTTCGTGCATGTGTAATAGTACTCTTATGAAACTTTCTATGGCTATAAAATGGAAATAAACTCTTAACAAAGGATAAAGAAGTGCATTGTTGGACTCCAGGCCATTCCTCTCCCCAGCCTAGAATCAATGAGGTCTTGGAAGAAAAGTTTTTGAGCAACACTTACCCATGCTTTTTGAATAATCTGTGGGGTGGCCTGGGAGGTGGCTTCCAAGGCTTGTGGATCACTTGAGCTGGTCTCAAACTCTTTGCAGAGCTCCCCTCTGCAACAACACCTGGCTATTTTTAGAGACAGGGCTCTTGCCCTGGCTCTGGCTGATCTCAAACTCCTGAGCCAATCTCAAGCAATCCACTGGCCTCCTCAGCCTCCCAGAGTTCTAGGATTACAGGAGGGAGTCACCAAGCCCAGCCCAACGCTTTTTCCTTAAAAGGATAAGGATAAACTTTATCAAAGGTTTCCTGCTACCAATTTGGAGAATACTGCCAGTCTTGGGAAGAAAAGCAAATATGGCAGATTTAGCTTTTATAGGTAGAAGGAAATGTGCCAGAGGGTGAAACAACCCATACCCATTTTCAAAAATGACTAATACAAGAAGCGTCTGATTTATAGTTTTTCTATGTAATTCTTTGGATCTCTAAGATGCCATTGGGATTTCTAAGCAGCCAGGCTACAGCTAGAACACTAGAGAGTAATTTGTTGCATAGGCTAGAGTGCCATGGTGTCAGCCTACCTCACAGCAACCACAGACTCCTGGGTTCAAGCAATCCTGCCTCAGCTTCCCAAGTAGCTGCAACCATAGGTACATACCATCACACGTGGCTAATTTTTGTTACTTTCTGATAAGAGAAAGGGTCTTCACCAGAACTTGCGGTTTTAGGGGACCTAGAGATGCTAGGGGTCTTAGGTTTTAGGGTCCCACATTAGGACTGGGAGTTTCAGGGAGGAGGTACAAAAATTTGTCTTACTATTGTGGTAGTTTTCCCTCTGCTATCTGCAGGAAAGAAGGATGAGGTACTATGGAACAAACAGGAGACTGTGAGTGGGGCAATTTAGGTTTGTATTTATGTAAACAGACTAAAATGTGCCAAAATCCATCTTTTTTCTATCTTCTTTCCCTCTTTAGTGACCTGGTTACATTTCTATTTGAAGCCCAACAGGAATTTGACTTCCACAGCTATCTTCTCCAATTTAGTCCTACTCCAAATAGTAATAGACCCTAGAACTGATTAAAGACCATACAGCTAGACATAGGGGGTTCTGCTTGAATTGGATCTGGTCCATATCTACTGTTGAGAAGTTGGCAGCTTTTAACTTTTATTTTTTGATTCAGATGTGAGAAAATCATGTTGCTATGGAGATAAGACTGGCTTGATGGTTTATGAAGTTCCTTTCAGTGCCTGCTCCTTCCTGTTAATTTCAAAGGCCAATAGGCTCCAGCTGGCTGATAAAATGTAAGCTAAGCATTTATTAAATGCTCTTAGCTACTGTTTTTTCAGAGAGTTGTAAATAGCTGGTTGTATCTGGAAGCGTTTCAGTGACAAGATATTGCTAAGTAAAGGTACTAAGCAGTACCTTGCAAAGAACTAAGTAAATTACTAAGTTATCTTTTTATTACATTAAGAATTTATTAAATTGGGCAGCACCTGTGGCTCAGTGAGTAGGGCACTGGCCCCATACACAGAGGGTGGTGGGTTTGAACCTGGCCGCGGCCAAACTGCAACAAAAAATAGCTGGGCGTTGTGGCGGGCACCTGTAGTCCCAACTACCTGGGAGGCTGAGACAAGAGAATTGCCTAAGCCCAAGAGCTGGAGGTTGCTGTGAGCTGTGATGCCACGACACTCTACCGAGGGTGACACAGTGAGACTTTACTAAATTATCTGCTAAGTAAATTATCTTTACGATGCTGTTTAAAAACTTTAAGCTTCGGGCGCGCCTGTGGCTCAAAGGAGTAGGGTGCCAGTCCCATATGCCGGAGGTGGCGGGTTCAAACCCAGTCCCAGCCAAAAACTGCAAATAAATAAATAAATAAATAAAAAGTTTGTTTTTTTTTTGTAGAGAGAGTCTCACTGTACCACCCTCGGGTAGAGTGCCATGACGTCACACAGCTCACAGCAACCTCTAACTCTTGGGCTTATGTGATTCTCTTGCCTCAGCCTCCTGAGCAGCTGGGACTACAGGCGCCCGCCACAACACCCAGCTATTTTTTTGTTGCAGTTTGGCTGGGACTGGGTTTGAACCCCGCCACCCTCAGTGTATGGGGCCGGTGCCCTACTCACTGAGCCACAGGCACTGCCCAATAAAAACTTTAAGCTTCATCTACACAGCCAAGAGAAATTAGTTGGAGTTGAACAACAAAAAAACAACTCTGTGAGAAGGCCTGATGCAGCAACTTATGAAAGCTGCAAAAAAGTGACAGGAATGTGTTTCTACTTTGAGATTGGTCAATTCAAAACATGAGTCCAACGCACATATCCTTAAGAAGAGATGATTTACTGCTGTCTCATTTGCCAGATTATCTTTTAGTTCCAGACTTTTAACAGGATGTGACTTGTTCATCCTCCAGGATAGGAAAGGAGTTAAAGTTTGAAGCCAGAATGAATGGCCACAATGCCTGATGTTAGACTTTCATAAGTCACTTTGTGGAAACCTCCATCTTCTATCATCTCCTTGAATTCTTCCTAAAATAGAATGAAAGATACAGCAAGGATTGCCTGGATTTCAACTTCAGGACCTTTGTTTTATGGTATAGAAGTTTTATACCTGAGATGGGAACCTTCGGATACTCTCTACAAGGTATTGATAGGACTTCCAGTCTCCTGCAATGACTTCTCCAAGGACAGGAATGACCTGGAAGCTGTATAAATCATAAAGCCTATGCAAACAAAAAGGTAAAAGATTAAGACTGAACACCCTCCTCATTTATCCCCTGGGTAAAAAGTAAGATGGTATAAGCCTGGGGTCACAATCTTATTATTATTATAGAGGTCAAGCAAGTACCTGAAAGAAGTGAAGTGGGCCAGGTGTAGTGACAGGTACAGTTAAGGAAGTATCATAAGAATGAAAAAAAGTGAGCTACTACTCAGCTCTGACTACTGCATGTAGGAACATGGGCCTATCCAGGGTTGTTGCCATATATCTTGCTTCTCAAGTGAAGTTGGAAATAAACATCTTTATGGAACTCTATGTCTATATTTAAAAATCAGAAAATGCCTGATTTATGACTCATAAAATGCCACGAGTCAAACAAAATATATATGTAGACCAACTTGGGCCTTGTTTGGGACTCTTCTGGCCTAGGTATTTATTACCTTTCAAAAGTGTCTAACCTCTGAGTTACAAAGTTTATAGCTTACTGGCTATTTTCTGTCCATTTGAAATAGAAAACTTTTGTCTAGACAATGAAGATAAAGCCTTGTTAACAATGCCAACCAGAGTTTGGCACCTGTAGCAGAGTGGTTATGGCACCAGCCACATAGACCTAGGGTGGTGAGTTTGAACTGGCCCAGGCCAGCTAAACAACTCCAACCAAAAAATAGCCGAGCTTTGTGGTGGGCACCTGTAGTCCCAGCTAACTTAGGAGGCTGAAGCAAGAGAATCGCTTAAGCCCAAGAGTTGGAGGTTGCTGTGAGCTGTGACACTATGGCACACTACTGAGGGTGACATAGTGAGACTGTCTCAAAAAAAAAAAATAAATAAATAAATAAACAAAAAATAAACAATGCCAACCAGAGCTATGTGTGGTTGCTCTTGCCTGTAATCCTAGCACTCTGGGAGGCCAGGTAGGAGGATCACTTGAGCTCAGGAGTACAAGACCGCTTTGAGCAAGAGGGAACCCCATCTGTACTAAAATAGAAAAATTAGTGAGGCCTTATAGCCCCTGTAGTCCTAGCTACTTAGGAGGCTAAGGCAGGAGGATCTCTTGAACCCAGGAGCTTGAGGTTGCTATGAGCTAGGCTGACGCCACCACACTCTATCCTGGGCAACAGAATGAGACTCTGTCTCAAAAAACAAATGAACAAACAAACCAATGCCAACCTGGATATGAGGGGATTGTTCACTTGGCTAAACTCCAGGCAGAGAAACCGTCCTCCTGGTTTCAGGACCCGATGGGCTTCCTGGAGGGCCTGTGCAAGACAAAGAACAATAGGCACACTCCTCAGTAGACCTCAATTCCATGAGGTATTATTCTTCATTGGGAAGCTGTAATAGCAGAAATAACTTTTTGTACCCTAAATGCTATAGGCATTCTGCCTGCAACTACAGAAGGTTAGGTGGAGTAAACTGAAGGCTGCAATAAGGATTTCATTGAAAAAGAATAAATAAAAAAGAAAATAAATGGAAGGACAAGTTTGGAATTATTTACCAAAATCACATGTATATTCTCTGATAATTTTTTTTTTTTTTTTTGAGACAGAATCTGACTTGGTCACCCTCGGTAGAGTGCTGTGGCATCTTTAGCTCACAACAACCTCAAACTCTTGGGCTCAAGTGTTCCTCTTGCCTCAGCCTCCCAAGTAGCTGGGACTACAGGTGCCAGCCACAAGACCCGCCTATTTTTTTTCTTTCTTTTTTTTTTTTTTAGAGATGGGGTCTCTAGGGTAGTGTCTGTAGCTCAATGGGTAGGGTGCCAGCCCCATATACCAAGGGTGGTGGGTTTCAACCTGGCCCCAGTCAAACTGCAAGAAAAAAAAGCTGGGCATTGTGGCGGGTGCCTGTAGTCCCAGCTACTTAGGAAGCTGAGGCAAGAGAATCACCGAAGCCCAGGAGATGGAAGTTGCTGTGACGCCACAGCACTCTACCAAGGGCGATAAAGTGAAACCCTGTCTCTAAAAAAAAAAAAGAAATAGAGATGAGGGGTCTTTCTGTTGCTCAGGCTGGTCTCAAACTTGTGAGCTCAAGCAATCCACCTACCTCAGCCTCCCAGAGTATTGGGATTACAGGCATGAGCTACCACACCTGGCGGAGTAACTCATACCTGTAATCCTAGAAGTCTGGGAGGCTGAGGTGGGTAGATTGAGCTTAGGAGTTCGACACTAGCCTGAGCAAGAGTGATACCCCATCTCTACAAAAAATAGAAAAAATAGCTGGGTGTTATGGTGGATGCTTATAGTCCAAACTACTTGGGAGGCTGAGGCAGGGGAGCACTTAAGCCCAGGAGTTTGAGGTTGCTGTGAGCTAGGCTAATACCTAGCACTCTAGCCTGGGGCAACCGGTCTCAAAAAAAAAAAAAAAAAAAAAAAAAAGAAAGAAAGAAAGAAAACAATCTATCTTACAGACTTGCTTCTACCATAGAAATGACAAGCATGTAGATTACTCACTGTGTTAAATAAAAATTACAGGAGGCCATTGTTTCGGACTAACTTTCTACACTAAGCCAACTAGTTTAAAAATCAAAATGGAGTCTCTCATGCTAAAGTTTTACATCATCAAACCCAAATTAAGTTGTCACCTGACCTAAAAAATCAGGAAAAAGAAATACAGCCAATTTCTCTAACAGGCCTGTTTAAATCTATGTCTGCATGTTAATGAGGTTCTGTCTGCTTTAATTCTTAACCCCCAAAAAGTAGCTTGAAGTAATCTGATGTTAACTAATCAGTTATTTTTCTTTTCTTTTCTTTTTTGAGACAGAGCCTCAAGCTATCACCCAGGATAGAGTGCTGTAACATCACAGCTCATAGCAACCTCCAACTCCTGGGCTCAAGCGATTCTCTTGCCTCCACTTCCCAAGTAGCAGGGACTACAGGTGCCTGCCACAATGCCCAGCTATTTTTTGGTTGCAGCTGTCATTGTTGTTTGGCGAGCCTGGGCTGGACCCGCCAGCTCAGGTGTATGTGGCTGGCGCCTTACCCGCTTGAGCCACAGGCACTGAGCCAGTTATTTTTCTTTTCTTTTCTTTTCTTTTTTTTTTGAGACAGAGTTTCACTATGCTGCCCTCAGTAGAGTGCCATAGTGTTACAGCTCACAGCAACCTCAAACTCTTGGCTTATGTGATTTTCTTGCCTCAGCCTCCCAGGTAGCTGGGACTACAGGCACCCACCACAACACCCGGCTATTTTTTGTTGTTGTTATTGTTTGTTGTTGTTATTTTTGAGAGAGTCTCACTTGTCACCTTTGGTAGAGTGCTGTGGTATCACAGCGCACAGCAACATGTGAGAATCTCTTGGGCTTACAGGATTCTCTTGCCTCAGCCTCCCAAGTAGCTAGGACTACAGGTGCCCACCACAATGCCCGGCTATTTGTTTTTTTTTTTTTTTTTGAGATAGAGTTTTACTATATCGCCCCCGGTAGAGTGCCGTGGTGTCACAGGTCACAGCAACCTCAAACTCTTGGGCTTAAGCGATTCTCTTGCCTTAGCCTCCCAAGTAGCTGGGACTACAGGTCTCTGCCACAGTGCCTGGCTATTTTTTGTTGCAGGTGTCATTGTTTAGCTGGCCTGAGCTGGGTTCAAACCTGCCAGCCTTGGTGCATGTGGCCAGGGCAGTAACACCACTATGTTATAGGCATCATGCCTCATTAGTTATTTTAGTATTATGTTGTCCCCCTTACAAGAAATGTACCTTTGAAAGAACTAATAAGCTCTTCATTCTTTGCTTCTCTGCTTTTTTTCCCATCTTTTGACTATAAAGACAACCTCTTCATTCTTTGCTTCTCTGCTTTTTTTTTCCACCTTTTGACTATAAAGACAACCTCTTCTAAGTTTTATTTTGTTCCTTGAACAGTGCTGCCGAGAAAAAAGCTTATCTCTTATGCTCCGCTCACTGGAACTCTTACTCTATTTTATGTTGTTTTATGGAAAGAAGGAAGTTATCTTAACACTAAATTTGTTGTAATTTTGTCTTTTGACAACTGTTTGAACAGAGCAAGACTAGAAACATTCAAACTAACAATTAATGGAAGACTAGTAAAATTATGGATTATCTATACAAGTGGAATGTATTCAGTTATTTTAAAAAGGGAGAACAGTGTTCTTTATATACTAACATAGAAAAATCTTTAAGAGATTTATAAACACTATATATATAAAAAATAACAGTCCCAATGATATAAATATCAACTAAGTAATAAAGACTTCTACAGAGATTGCTCTTGGGGTTTTGATTCTTTAAATTTTGTGAGCAGAAAAAAAATGCCAATTTAAAGGATTGAGGTCTCTAAGCTTGAAATAATCATTGTACCCAAGAGCTGGACCCTTTAAAATTTTTTTAAAAAGGTGGGCCAGTGCTGTGGCTCATGCCTGTAATCCTAACACTCTGGGAGGCTGAGATGGGTAGATTGCTTGAGCTTAAGAGTTGGAGACCAGCTTTAGGAAGAGGGAAATTTTGTCTCTACTAAAAATAAAAATGCTAGCCAGGCACTGTAGTAGGTGCCTATAGTCCCAGCTACTCAGGAAGCTGAGGCAGGAGGATCACTTGAGTCCAGGAGTTTGAGGTTGCTGTGAGCTATGATGGCACAACACTCTAGCCTAGGCAACAGAGTGAGACTCTGTCCCAAAATAATAATAAAATAAAATTAAAATTAAAAATAAACAGTATTTAAAAAGATTTTTAAAGATTTTCTCTTTTTCTCATTCACTATAGAGCTACTTCACAAGAACTAATATCCTGGGAGTCACACTGAGGAAGCATACCCGATCAATGTGTGTGACATTCCGGATCCCAAAGGCTATAGTGTAAATATCAAACTTGTCATCATCAAAGGGTAGTTCTTCAGCATCTCCTAATACCCACATGAGTCCTGAAAGAGAAAAGTAGTTCTAAGTCTCAGTTGGGGTAGTTGTACTTCCTGTACCTAGTGAATTTGTTTTGTGTAGAGCAGTAGAGCAGTGTGGTTAAGAGGCCAGATCTTGGGACTAGGCTGCTTGGATTTAATACCAGCTTTACCATTTAACTATGTATTTATTAGCTATATATTCTTTTCTTTTTAAACACATATGGTCTCACACTGCCACCTAGACTGGAATGCAGTGGTAAGATCACAGCTCATTGCAACCTCTAACTCCAGGGCTCAAGCAATCTTCTGGCCTCAGCTTCCCAAGTACCCACTACTATCGGCATCTGCCACCACACCTGGCTGATAGCTGTATATTCTTTTTTTTTTTTGAGACGGTGTCTCACTTTGTCCCCCTTGGTAGAGAGCCATGGTGTCATAACTCATAGCAACCTCAAACTCTGGGGCTCAAGTGATTCTCTTGTCTCAGCCTCCCAAGTAGCTGGAACTACAGGCGCCTGTCACCATACCCGGCTATTTTTAAATATGGGGTCTTGCTCTTGCTCAGGCTGGTCTTAAACCTGTGAACTCAGGCAATCCACCTTCCTAGGCCTCCCAGAGTGTTAGGATTACAAGCATGAGCCACCACGCCCAGCCCTGTATATTCTTGAATAAACTACTTTGTCTGAATTTTCTCATCTGTAAAATGAAATTAATAATACCTACTTCATAGAATCATTATAAGTATTCAATGAGTTACTTTAAGTATAGAATTTAGCATTGTTACATTGGTTTTAGAATCATAGAGTATCAGTGTCCAGACTCAAGCTATGTCAATAAATTTAGAAAACACCTGACGGTCTCCCTATTAGGATGACTATGTCTTCTGAGGATCCAGACTAGGCTTTAATATTGTTCAACCTGCAGGAAATGACATAAAATATAAAAAGAAGGCCCTTTAGAGAAAGGTAAATGAAAAGAACCTTTCCGAAAAACAAACTGGCAGTATCTAATAAGAATCTTAAAAATTGGGCGGCGCCTGTGGCTCAAAGGAGTGGGGTGCCGGCCCCATATACCAGAGGTGGTGGGTTCAAACCCGGCCCTGGCCAAAAACTGCAAAAAAAAAAAAAAAAAAAATCTTAAAAATACCCTTTGACCAGCTGGGCATGGTGGCTCAAGACTGGGAGGCCGAGGCAGATGGATTGCTTAAGCTTACAGGTTCAAGACCAGCCTGAACCAGAGTGAGACCTCATCTCTAAAAATAGCTGGTCATTGTGGCAGGTGCCTGTAGTCCCAGCTACTCAGGAGGCTGAGGCAAGAGGATGGCTTGAGCCCAAGAGTTTGAGGTTGCTTGATTCGTGACACCAAGGCACTCTACCCAGGGCAACAAAGTGAGACTCTGTCTCAAAAAAAAACAAACAAAAAAACCAAACCAAAGGACACTAACATCATCACCATATCACCATAGTTACTGCTTACTAGCTCCTTAATAAGTGGAAGTGTAGGGCAGCGCCTGTGGCTCAGTGGGTAGGGTACGGGCCCCCTATACAGAGGATGGCAGGTTCAAGCCCAGCCTGGTCCAAAATGCAACAACAAAAAAAATAGCCGGGTGTTGTGGCGGCTGCCTATAGTCCCAGCTACTCAGGAGGCTGAGGCAAGAGAATCACCTAAGCCTAAGAGGTTGCTGTGAGCTGTATGATGTTATGGCACTCTACTGAGGGTGATAAAGTGAGACTCTCTTTTTTTCAGTTTTTGGCCAGGGCTGGGCTTGAACCCGCCACCTCTGGCATATGGGGCTGGCACCCTACTCCTTTGAGCCACAGATGCCGCCCAAGACTCTGTCTCTTAAAAAAAAAAAAAAAATAAGTGGCAGTTCGTGTTATCATTTTATGTACATCTTTAGACACATCTTTATCTTAGTATATCCTCATATCAATTCTATGTTAGGTATTACTACTATCATTCTCATTCTGGTCAGCAAAGTGAGCAGCAGACAGTTTAAAGTCTGAGCTGGGCACAGTGGCTCACACTTGTATTCCCATGTACTTGGCAGGCTGAGGCCAGAGGATCACTTTAGCCCAGAAGTTTAAGACCAGCCTGAGCAACAGAAGAAAATCCTGTTTCAAACAAACAAACAAACAAAGTAGTGGGCATCTTTTATTTTGTTATTGTTGTCTCTTCTTTTTTAGAGATAAGGTTTTGTTTCGCTGATTAGACTGGTCTCAAACTCTGGCCTACCTTGGTCTCCCATAATGCTGAGATTACAAGTGAAAGCCACCAAACCTGACCATAAAAGTTTTAAAAAATAATGCTGGGTGCAGTAGCTCATGTCTATAATCCTAGCACTGTGGAAGGCCAACATGGGTAGATCACCTGCGCTCAGGAGTTCAAGACCAGCCTGAGCAAGAGTGAGACCCCCATCTCTAAAAAACAGCTGGGTGTAAGTGGTGGGCACCTATAGTCTCAGCTACCAGGGAGGCTGAAGCAAGAGAAATGCTTTGAACCCAAGAGTTTGAGGCTGCTGTGAGCTATGATGCCACAGTACCCTACCGAGGGCGACAAAGTAAGACACTGTCTCAAAAACAAAAAAAGGTTAAAAAAATTTAAAAATAGTTAAGTTACTTGCCCAAGATCACCCAGATGGACTAGAAGTCAGGTAGTTTTATCCCAGAGCCTGTGTTTTTTAACAGCTCTAGTATATTACCTTCTACTATAAAGTGGTTATTATCTTTTCCATTTCCGAGATAACAGTAATTGAGATCAACATATTTTATTTATTATTTTTTTTTTAATTATTTTTTTTTTTTTATTAAATCATAGCTGTGTACATTGATATGATCATGGGGCATCATATACTAGCTTCATAAACCATTTGACTCATTTTCATCCCAATATTCAACATAGCCTTCCTGGCATTTTCCCAGTCACCGTGGCATG